>JANHGB010019647.1:0-22052 GCA_026283785.1 Coracopsis vasa
ACACCCCCAAGTCCTTCTCTGCAGGGCTGCTCTGAATCTCTTCTCTGTCCAACCTGTAGCTGTGCCTGGGATTGCTCCCACCCAGGTGTAGGACCTTGCATTTGGCACTTAACTTTGCTTTAAGTTCTTTTTAGGAACTGTTAGACTGTGAAACTTCAAAGCTATTTGTAGCCTTTGCTTTTAATGAATGCTCCAAGGAGTTAACTAGAGCTAATGAAAAGGGTCTTTGCCCCTTATAATGACAGTTTATTTTCCTAAATATTTCTCTATACAAACTTACGAAAGTGAGGTTTGTCAGTTAGGTATTGCTTATGTGATGCTTCTTATGGTTTTGTGTCACTTAGCACTGAAAATGTGGATGTAGATATTGCTGTGCATCATGCATTTCAAACTTAGTCTAGAGGATCAGCTGCTTGACTTTTAATAGGTGATGCTCATTATTTAGTTACTCCTTTTAATTTTAAATCTCTGGACCACAGGGCTCTTTAGTGAAAAGGTAACTGCTGAAGAAGTTTCTGTCTAGTGGGATGATTTCTGCTTCCAGGTACATTTGGTAATACTCTACTTCAAAGCAATTGTGGATAGCTACAAAGAGTGTTGCCTCTTCAAAACCTTCTTAACTGTATAATGGGACATTCACAAAAGTTATACTTGTTAAGCCTATGATGCTGATCTCCCTCAGCTGCCCCACCAGTCAGTGGAGAGATTTTCTATTGAGAAGTAAAATTAGATTCTTACTCAGGATCACTATTTTATATGTATTTACATATAAAATATGTAAAATTTTGCAGGTGTAGTTACCCTTGAAAACCATGGAACCTAAAAGGGACAGAACATGGCCTCTAAGTATGACAGATATCAACTGTACTTTGGCTGACAACACCCACTGAGTACATTAGGATTAGAGTTACTAGATGACAAAGCCACAAGTAGAATATTTTGGGGACACTGTAATGTTTACACCAACTTTAGAAGTAAGAACCGTATTCAGATATGTTATTTTCATTGTTGCTTTCCTTTGATACACCTGCTTTTGCTTTCTCAGAATCAAAGTGGCGCTGCTTTTGCCCTCTGTGCTCCCAACTGACATATTTTTCAGCTTCTGTTGGTTTACCTTGATTTCCTGAGCAGCTGACATTCCCACTAACTTCTTGGTAAATTGGATTCCTAGATTTCTAGGACTGGGAATCTTTTTAATTTCCTCATAACAGTACAAAAGGAAGAGCCTTTCTGAACTTAATAGATGTCTTTCACTTTTAAGATAAAATACCTGAAAATGTATTCTTTTCTTCTTTTTTAAAATATCTTCAAGCTGTAAGGGGAGGCTGTTTTGAAATGGTGTCCACTCTGATTAAGCACAACTGCAGTATCCACCAGCCATGTGCAAAACGTTGGTCAGCAATGCATGAAGCTGCAAAACAGGGACGCAAAGACATTGTTGCTCTTCTTCTGAAGAATGGTGGAAATGTGAACCTTAAGGATGGATATGGAGTAACACCATTAGGTGTAGCTGCTGAATACGGTCACTGTGATGTGCTGGAGCATCTTATTCATAAAGGTACGTATCTTATTCGTAAAGATGTGCACGGGCATACGTCTTACCTGGTTGCTGGGGTGTTTCAGCATGATCATGGAAAAGAAAGGAGAGAGTAGTGATGAATGAGAAGATTGGTTTCTTGGAAGGAAATAAAGCATATGTGAGAGTTCCTGCTAGACTGGGGTGATGCTTGCGTGTTTCCATAATACATATAAGAGGAGTGGCAGAGTTGATACCAATCCATTTCAGTCAAGGAGGGCCTTACTGCTGCTATACATGCCCCTCTTGACCTTCTTTCTTTCTCTTCACTCTTGTCATTCCTTTCCCTCCCTCTCTCCCTCTCCCTTCCTCTCTCCCCTGTACACAATTATATTAGTATTAATTAATGAAATTAAGTATTTTTGAAATATGCCATTATTTTGGAAATCCTCAGTTGTAACACGTTCAAAGCAGACCCCACTCCGGTGAGCATTTGAACTTGTCTCTGTACAACTCATGTTTTGCCTTTGAGTTTTAAATTTGCCACAAGAAATATTTCTTGTTTTGGTAGCATTTTAATTTAAACACATCTGAAAATGAAGAGGAAAGTACTCTAGGATTATTTATATGATGATCTGCAAATCATTTTGAATACAATTATATCCTCTCAAGGTGGAGATGTTCAGGCCTTAGCAGATGATGGTGCATCGATACTTTTTGAAGCAGCTGGAGGAGGTAATCCAGACTGCATAGCCCTTCTTTTGGAATATGGAGGAAGTGGCAATGTGCCTAATAAAGCAGGACTGCTTCCCATACACAAAGCAGCTTATGAGGGACATTACCTGTGAGTATGAGCTTGAGCTTTACATTTTCTTTAAGATTCAATGTGGCAGAAGGTCACATTGAAGAATGGTAAACTTGCAGATGTTATAAACTTGCATTTATATTTCAGAAACGCCTATGGTAGCATTAGTTTGCATTAACTTTCAAGCAGTTTTTTTAACATAAACAAAGCAAAATGCAAAACATACTCCTTAGAACTGAGTGAAAACCACTGAAACAACTTTAACACAAGGTCCTGTTTGACAGTGTTCAAAACTGGTGTTTCTGTGTTTGCATATTCTTGTTTAAAGTGTCTAGCTGGTAATTTAGCATATAGCTGAATCAGGGTCATTTTCTTTATGCAGGGAACTGATGCCTAACTTGTTCTACTCACTGTTTTTTAGGGCCCTGAAGTATCTCATTCCGGTCACATCCCAAACTGCAATCCAAAAAAGTGGAATAAGCCCTGTTCACTCAGCAGCAGATGGCCAGAACTCACAGTGTTTAGAGCTCCTCATTGAGCATGGTTTTGATGTCAATACTCTCTTGGCTGAACACATTTCAGATAGTTATGATGACAAAAGGAAAACCGCACTTTATTTTGCTGTTTCTAACAATGACGTTCTTTGCACTGAAATACTGCTCAAAGCGGGGGCAAATCCAAACAAGGATCCTTTAAACTGTCTTCTTGTGGCAGTGAGAGCTGGCAACCATGAAACTGTAAGGCTGCTCCTATCTTACGGAGCAAATGTCAACTGCTACTTTATGTTGGTTAATGATACACATTTCCCCAGCGCCATTCAGTATGCTTTGAATGATGAGGTGATGCTGAGGCTGTTGCTCAATCATGGATATAATGTGGAGATGTGTTTTGACTGTATGCATCAAGATATCTTTGGAAATTCTTTTGTGTGGTCAACTCCAGAGGAAGAGATTCTCCCCGGGTGGACTTCTTCTGTAATAAAGGATAATCCAGTAAATACATAACTTTCTTCCTTCTCTTCACTTTGCTCTTTTCATTAGCCATCTTTAAACATTCCAGATTACTGTGCAGAATTAAGATTAACATACTGGCAAAATCCTTTTTTAAAACACCCTTAAAATAAAACAATCATTTGCATTTCCTACTCTGAGATAGAGAAAATTACATACATAGGGTGGTTTTAGATTGGGGTTCTTATATTAGAGCTTTAGGAAGGATGTTTTAAGAAATTTTGAGGCAGGGTTCTAGAATTTCTGTTCCTATCCTAAACCAGTGGCGTGGATGTATTTCCAAAGAGGTATCGCTGTTGAACAAAACAGAGCTTCAAATTATAGCAATGTTATAGTAATTATTGGCCTTCAGGCCTGTCCAAATGAATTAAGGGATCACAAAGGTTAAGGATGGAAGAAAATTACTTTTAAAGTAATCTACTGAGCCATCAGTTCATGACTGTTAAATGTCATTACTAATACTTTCTTTAAATTAGCTTGTGTAATTGCTTGAAAATGTGTAATTTTGACATTCTGCACAGATTTTGAACTTATGACTTATGTTCTTCCTTTCAGTTCTGTGACTTTATTGCTGTTCCTTGGTTGAAACATCTAGCAGGAAAAGTGGTTCGTGTTTTTATAGACTACATGGATTATGTTCCTCTATGCACAAAAATTAAATTTGTCTTAGAAACACAGAAAGAGTGGACAGAGATACGCCAGATATTGGGTAAATATATAACTTCCAGTTAATAATGTTCTGTTATGGGAGACTTTTAATTGCTGAAGTCGGGTCATGTTCATCCAAAGTGTTTTAGCAGTCCAAATATGTACTAGCTAAGAACCAGATTGTGCCTGTCGTCCAGTCCTTGAGACAGATTGCCACTTCTCATAAATTAGTTATTCAGTCTGGAATATGGCAAACGTGCATCTGGCAAGAATTAATCTCATAAGGAATGTCACAGTTGTGTGGGAAGCCTTTTTAGTTAAGCCAGATCACTGAGGTACTTCTCAAAGGCCTAATTAACCCATGTGACACTAGTCATTGCACAGCTATGGGGCACAACTCTTTTTATTGAGGAATATTGCTCCCACTTCCATCCTTTTTGCTCCCTTGGTCTCTCAAGTCTATTAATTGCTGAAGAATTATTGTAAGAGCATGGTTTAGATTATGTTCAAGGTGATAGGTGGTATTAATGAGTGTTCCATTACAATCTCTGTACCATCATTTCCTAATTCTTATTTACATGATAGACATCTAGAGTTGTCATTGCTAATAACGTGATTGAATAGTATTTCTTACATATGCTTTAATTTTGAATTTCTACACATTAGCCTGGACCTTCCACTATTGGTGGCACCAGAGATAAGTTATACCCACTTTAGCTTAAAGAAATCTTTTGGAGAATGTATTAAATGTTCTCTTTGTTTGTATTAATTTTGACCTCTTTTTGGTTTTAATTTTAAATAGAATTTGATTTAACTTAAAATTGTAAAAAATATTTAGGTTTAAGACTAGTACCCTGTATTTAATTTTGCTTCAGTATTTTGCATTGACATGCAGAGGAACTCCTTTTTGTTAGTGCCACAGGAATATCCAAATACTTTGATAGTCTTAACTACTGATATTCCAAGTATGGTGAAAGTTTTTGTTATGCTCAGGAAGGCTAAATTAGACTGAACACTCTGACTGAGGTAAATTCTGGTAAGAAGCATTTGTTTAGAAGACTCAGCAGGCCCGAGCATGGGAAGGTCTGGTCCTGCTGCTTTAGTGATGAAATGGACGGTGCCATGGGTGCACCAGAGACAGTGCAGTGTGCATATTTCCAAAAGTGAGACAATCATGCTAAGCAGTTAGCTGACAGAAGAAGTTTGGTTAATATCAGCTTCGTGTGTCATCACCATTCTGAAGTGACAAGAATTGTATTTTATTCAGAAGTGGCAAAATCGTAATGCCCCAAGGTACTAGATTGTGCTACTGATTTTATTAGAGCATGTTTTGAGATTGCTAACTGGCTTAAAATCCCTGTTAATGGCATTGATATTCCCACCATTTCTTTATCACTTTTTTAGATAATCCTCGCCCATTGAAACATCTCTGTCGCCTGAAAATACGTAAACTCTTGGGGTTAAAGAGACTCCAGCAACTGTCATCCATGAAGAAGTTTCCACTTCCACCAATTCTCAAGAACTATATCCTATATAAAGAATACGATCTGTATGGAAAAGGGATAAATTTAGAATAGTGTAATTTGACTCATTTCCTCACTTTTTTTTACTAGCTAAAGAGCTGTTTGTGTTTCATATTCATTCACAACATTCTCATACTTGTTGTGAATAGTTCTTTTATGGGAACAAATTTTTCTTCAGAACTATTACACTAAAGATCATGTTTTAGCACAACATTGTACTACCCAAATATAAACTAAAATCAGAATAAGGATGCTCTAATAATTATGTAGAACAGTACGCTCTAAATGGAAATTCAGATGAATAAAGGATGAAAGGATAAAAGAAGAATTTTCATGATGGACTTCACAATGAAGATGATAAATACAATTGATGCTCTCACATTGTGGCATTAGTTTATTTATATAAAAAAATAAAGGTCTAATTTAGCTTGGCAAAGAAAATTAAACCACTAAATGCAGGTCTTTGTCATGTAATTGGGCCAAAATGTAGCACATTTTGTACTTTGAAGATCATGGTCCTATTATAAAATTCTCCAAACACTTACAAGATTCCCTTTAGCTGTTTTTGCAAAGTATTTCCTCCCAAGTATGACTGCTGTGTGTGCCAGCACTGCATGTTCAAGGCCTGGCAAAATTTGAGGGACTTTAAGTAGGCTGTTTTAGAGAAAGAGTAGATTTTGATAGAGAAACCGGGAAATCGGGCAGCATATTCCCTCGATTGAGAAATGTTGCAATGTCATAACTTTAATACTGGTTCTTACAGAGTTTTGATAGATCAGTTCTCCACCAGACTAAACAACACCCTCAGTCATGCTGTGATCCACTTGGCAGTATGCTTCTGCACCTCTAAATTAAACCACATCTGACTAAATATTCTTTAAATTACTCTATTAGAAGTGGATTACATTTCCTGCCTTTTCTGCTCTACCATCCTTTCTTTTCTAGGGGAAAAAACCCCAACAAACCAACCCCCCTAAACAAAGAAAATATTTCAGTTGATGGATGTCAGGATTACATAGGGCATAGTCAAAGTTTAGCTAAGCATGTTATTTAAGAGATATGCTGGTTATCACATGCAAACATACATTTGCACCAACCAACATCAGCGCAAGCATCCTTCTGCCCTGCTCCCTGAACTGGCTTTGCCTGTTCTTCAGAGCTTCACCTTGTTTGCCGGATATTATTGTCACATGTAACTTACTAACACCTCAGTCAGAGATGTAAATTCCACTTCCAAAGGCAGCTATATCAGTCATAGAATCATAGAATAGTTAGTGTTGGAAAGGACCTTAAGATCATCAAGTTCCAACCCCCCTGCCATGGGCAGGGACACCTCCCACTAAACCATATCTCCCAAGGCTCTGTCCAACCAGTCCTTTGTGTGTTTGGCTTTCCTCACAACAGATTTACAGAAGCAAATGGAAGGAATGAATATGACTGGTCTGGGACATGTGGGAGGTTGAACAGAAGGCTTAATTGCTGCTTCTGCTCTCACTGGCGCTACTGTTCGTCTGGGTTTCCAAGACAGGTTTTCTGGGTTTTTTTGCCAGAGGTTTTCACCAGGATGAAAAAGAACTTATGACAAACGGCTAGGTGTCTGGCATCCAGGCCAGGCCCCTAAGAGATACCCAGGGTGACTGGTGCCTCCAGGCATGGCCTGAGCACAGAGTGCCCAGTGAACCCAACACGGCTGTCTGCTGTCAAGGCTCCACTGGCCAACACATCCTGGACATACCAGGCTAAATGCATGTATGGTGCGTAACCTATCAACTGATACTTCTATTTGGGAATTCCTAAGTAGAAATATGGGCTTAATAAGTCTTTAATAGAGGTAATTTTGGTGAATACAGTAACCACAACACAAGAATCTGGGTAGTCACATATCTGTTACAGTATACTGCAACCAGCAAAGGAAACATGATCAAATAGGGCTTTAGACAGGAGATTTTAAACCCTTTCTGTGGCTAGAGCCAAATTCCATTAGTAATTTTAGTTCATGGGCCAAGGTTTATATTTAAGACTTTATTCATGCCTCAGGCAATAGTTACATTGCCTGCGGCATTAAAGCATTCAGCTCTAGGACAGAGCATTGCCGCAACTGTTTAAAATACAATGAACTGGTCCTCAGGATATCATTAGGTAAGCTAAAAATATATTATATCGTTGTTTTGTCTTTTAAACAATACATCTGGGCCCTTTTTGTTGTTTGGTAGCCACAGAGGGGGCCTAATCCCATTTCAAAGCTTTTCTGTCCCTCAGCATTGACATAGTTTATTTATTGAAGGCTTGCCCCCGCCCCCTGGATGCTAAAGGAATTGCAGCATTATGACAAAGCATCTTAGTGCTTTCAAGGCATCCGTGAACTGGATGGAGGCAGGAGAGGCAAGACTTAATTTTAAATGGAATATAAGGTGAGATAGACACAGAAAGGGAGCTGTGTAACCCGTATCAACTTATGGTACAGCTAGGAATTGAACACAAGTCTTTTGACTCCCATGTTTTGCAGCCAGAACATTGAATTCTACTCTTGTGGAGTTGAGTATATGATGGTGGGAGCAGGACATGTAACCAGTCCAGGGCTGGTGGTTGTGTGGAAAGAGGCAAAGGCAGTACCCTTTTTCCTGGTAGGAAAAACTATTCCTTTTTTTTACCCTGCTTGGACTGTGATTGAACTCTTGCAATGCTGGGATTTAATTTTCTCTGCTATTTGGGTGTGACTCACGGGTGTTCCACAGCAACCTAATTCCATGGTATGCCCGCCCCATGGGCAACATTGGCTAGCAGTAATTAAATGCCCTGGCACTGATTCAGGCATGCTCTGGGGTAGGGACTCCTATTGGTTTGGGGACAATGTTTGATAGCAGAGGTATCATTTGGTCTCTCTTTCTCATCAAATCTGACACAAGCAGCTGCACCAGACTGATGAGCTCTCCAAGAAGCCAGAAATTCAACAGTGGTTACATCAGCCTTTGCAGCACCAGTGAGATGGAATTTGTAGCTGTAAGTGTTTTCATAGCTCAGTAAAGAACCAAACCATAGCCATGAGTTCTGATTATGACCAGCTATTCCCTGTAGGGAACATACATATATGTTATGTGGGCCATCCATAAAACTTCCATACACTGGCTATCATCTAATCTTGGGAGCTGGCATGGCAAATCCTTTTTCTGGGTATGAAGGGGGGCAGTTTTACTGTGTCACAGCACCAGTCAGTGTTCAGGCTATTTAGCTATGGTTTGCATGGAGAAAAGGGACAAATTCATGATCTCTTATCTCTCTAGAACAGGTCTCATCTCATTTGCTTTTCCATCATTCTCTTTAATATGCAACTAATCAAGAGCCTTTTGCCCTTTCTTCTGTGCCTTCTGTGTAACCAGCTTTGCCTTTCTGATGTACTTTGCCTCAGCTCTGGTCTACCTGCTAAATCAGTCCTTTTAAAGCCTTCCCCCTAATTTTTCTTTCATGTGAGTGTTTGGACTAATAGATCTCTGATCAGGAAAGGTATCAAGAAAAGCAATTCCAACCAAGGGATTTTCAGCCTTAATGCACCTCGTTCTTTTCCTGACCTTCAACTGGAAAATGTTTGTTTAGGCTGCAGTAATTAAAAATGGCTCCTTGCAACCCAAGGTGTCTATCCTTCAGAGGCCTCTTCTGACCTCAGTTCAAAAATACCTCGTCTGTCTCCAAATGCATGGAGCAGTCTTCAAAGAAACCCATCCCAATTCTTTACTAGGAGAAATGCTGGATAAATCAGAAAGAAGTACATGGGTAAGTGCACCGAATTGCTGTATAAATATTTAGACGTAAATTTTGCAATGGGAAGCATTTTCTCTCTGAAATTCTCCCATAAGTGTCACTCACACCAGCAAAAGAAGTACTTAGATCAGGAGATATATTCCCTGAGGAACCTGTGTTTCATGGTTCTCCTGAAGAGCTGTAAAAATGTGTTAGTAAATGGTTAGTAGTCATAAGACTGCTATAACAGTGTAGCTCTTGTGCCAGGTAGAAGGTATTTACATTTCATTTTCAAAATTCACATTTTCAGTAGAAATCTCTACTTTTGATTGGGAAAAAGCATTTTATCTGCACATTCTGCATGTGGTAGATGAGGTGCCCAGAAGTCCCATAATCATTAATGCAGGCTATTTAAAAAGCAGACATAAAGACAATAGAGTGGAGGATTTACTTAGTGAGTACGGCTGCTTTTAATTCCCTATGAATTACATCACTTCTTTATATTGCTGGGATCTCCTTTTAAAAAAAAATCTTCATAAATGCACACTGTCAAAAAAAAAGCATGACAAAACCCAAGGAAATGCTAAACACAGAAGCCTTAAATACCTGTATTGCTCCCTATGTAAAAAGAGATAGAGCAATTTTTTATCTGAGTGACAAACTGTAGCTTTGGCTAAGCTACATAGGAGAACTGTCTGGGACTAAGGCATTAACAAAAGATTAAATCCATGCACTTTTTACAATCACTTATAACTTAATAACTGCCTGAGCTAGACATGCATATTCTGGTGTATTTGCAAACACCACCACAAATAATATAATCCTTGCATTGGCAGATGTTATCTATTTTATCATGCTTTCTGGGGAAAGAATAGGCTGACTGCAGCTGCCTAAGTAATATCCCATTCAAACTGCACTTCCAAACGCCACATTTTTTGTGCATGCAGCAGTTTCTCTGCTACTTTCTTTGCAATACAGTGGCCTCTGCTTCCTGTCCAAAGCTGTTGAGCAATATCGCAATGTCATTCCAAACAGCTGCTGTGGTCACCCTATGTCTGTACATCAGTAGCGAGTGAAATGATTTCTATATATAGTTTGTAAATCTGTTGGCAATGTTTGTAAAGCACACTCAGATTCTTCCTAAGGGATAAGAGCAGCCATATGAAAGCAGGAGCATTAAAATCACCACTGCATACAAAGCAGTTTATCTTTTTGGTGTGGCAGAAACTGGCACCAAGGAAATGGCCAGTCTGCAGAGATGTGGAGAATCACTTGCTCTGAGCAAAACATTGGCAGGAATAGTTTGTGCTGTCAAAGATAAGCTGGTTCAACATGCACTGTTATTGCAGAACATGACATTGTACTGACACAACATTATTAAAAGGTACTGGCTGTGTAGGAGGGCAAGAAAACTGGGAATGACGTTTATTCAGTACAATTTATTGGTCCCCCTTGCCTTTCCTATTTTAGTATGATTCAGGTAGGCAAAAGGGACAATACACCCTGAGTCTGCTGCACCCTTGGCACCCAGCTGCATGCCTCTCTGTATAATCAAACAGACCTTCAGGATCCATGCACGGATGACACCAGGTGCAATGTGGGCAGTGAGTTTTCCTTCTTTTCATCAATGGCTGAGGAATTTGATAGTCCAGAAAGGTTCTTATTTGCACCCAGATGAATTCTTCCACAGTGCTTCCCAGCAGTCAGGTCAACCTCTTGAGCCCTAAGATGCATCCTTATGCTCTTCCCACCAGCAACACTATCAGAGCCTATTCACTTTTTCACTTGGTATAACTCTTCTGTCTTGATAAGCAAGGCAACCCAAACACCCCTGCCATCAAAATACATTAGATTACTGGTTGCCCCATGGCTTGTTGATATACAGTGTTGTATTTAGTCTTCTGGTTGTGTCTCCAGCAGCTGTTTGGAATGCTGTTTTCAAAACTAATCTGAGCAATAAGGCAGCCTACAGGCATGTGTTTTTGAGTGAAAGCTGATCGCTCTTTGTGATGGGTCTGAGTTGTTAAACTACAATCTGGAGCTGGAGTCTGCCCTCTTGGTACTCTGGGGTGTGCTAGGTTGAGTTAGGATGCTGAGTCTGACTCCCAAAGACTGCTTTGGAGCAGAATCTTCTTTAAACTTCCCTCACTTTTTGTTTCCCCAGCGTGGATAAAAGGAAAGGTCTTTTTCTCCTGTGTGACTCCCTGTTTACGGCATCACCAGGGGTGATGGACTGGACAACAGAATCATCTGGCACAGAGAAAAGCAGCTGAAAAATTGATCCTTCGGATGCCTTCAGTGCATGCTTTATCCCATTTGCTCTGCTGATACCACTGTTAAATGTAGGTGATGACACATCCTTTTCAGGAGCAGTGTGGTGTGCACAATTTTCACAAGTTACACTAATCTCCCCAGGGAAAAGAGCTACAGCTTGTCCCATCAGTCTGCCTCACAGTCCTGTTTAGATGCCAGCTTGTTGACCCTTTGGGTCTCCAGGCCACTTTGGACCCTGTGTTCAACCTGGGCCTGTACGAGCAGCATACAGAAACTGAGACACACGCATATCTCGTATCCTAATTGCTGTGGACTGGAAGGGGAAGCAAGCCAGCAAGGAGCATGGGACAAGACAGGGGACATGTGCGGGGGGAAGGAGAGGTCAGCAAACAGACTGAGGAGGGAGTGAGGACAGTGAAGGGCTGCATAGGGAGGGCAGGCGAGGGGGACCTGCATGGCCAGGGGTGGAGAAGGCAGCACAGCAGGAAGGAGGTAGGAAAGTGGAAGGTGAGAGAGCTCAGGGGCTGATGCCTCAGGGTGTGCATGAGGAGACAGCAGGAGGGAAGGAGCTGATTGAGGAATGAGGGGTGCAAAAGCAGTGCGCACTGCAGGCAGAAGAGCAGAGGGGAGATAGGGAAAGCCCGGAGTGCTATGGTGCATTGTTTTTAATGTGCTCTATGGCAATTGGACCTGTTCCTGCGGCGTGGGACCGCAGCTCAGTATGAGCCAATGCATCTGTCTGACAGGCTGTCCTCAAGAGCTGTGACTGAAATAGCCACTGTCCTGGGGCCAGCCATGTCCCATGCCTGAGGACAAGGTTGTGCAGCCCTCTCTTTGCTTGCCTGCAGTTTTCCCTGCACTCACCCAGGTGGAAGTAAGATTTAATCTGTGGGCTCTGCCCTGCTGGGGGTGAGCACCATACAGCACGTGTCGCTTTGGTCCTTTCAGCAACTGGACCAATGTGCCCAAAGTGTTGAAACATGAGAACAGAACAAAGTTTCCTAGACTGCTGCTCAAATACTGAAGGCAATATAAGCACTTAGAAGGGTTTCCTCTTTTAAAACTGAGAAAACAGATCACCCAGGCTAGGAAAGATTGAAAGGTCTTCAATCTAGCTGCTGCTGAGTGAGGTCCATCCCACTTGAACCTAGGTGTCAAGTATCTACAACAGCAGAGTGAATCCTGCTCCTATAAAATGAGCTCTCCCAGTTTTCATTTCATCTTAGCCCAGATCCTGAAGGAAACAAACCTTTTGATAGTTCTGTTGATTGAGTGAAGGGCTTTCATGGCCTATACATGAAGTGGTGTATTCCCTGCATATTGGATTTCAACAGGGCGTTAAGGAGGTGAGTTTGGGTTTTCTGTTTGGATGTGCCAAGCACCTCAAAGGATTCATCCTAAAACATGCTCAATGTAGCCAGTATAAACTTGTCCTCATGTAATATACATGGCTTATGCTCTGCTCTCTGTCCTGCTGTGACAGAAGGCATGCACTGTGGCACCTCACTAGCACACAGGCTCTTCCTAAACTGTTTAGAATTGTGTGATTGAGCCCATAGGCTGGGATGTATAACAGAATGACCAAACTGCTTGCTTTTACAGAAATCCCAACATGTACAATGCCTGATAAATGGAACTGTGGAATGAGAAGAAAAGGTTCCAGGCAGGAATGCTGATAACAAGAGAACACAATCACTCCTGTGTTTGCAGCAGGATTCTTCTCAGAAGTTGGAACCTGTGATCTGAACTGTTGAAGTGATGGGCGGCCTCAGCACTGGCTGGTACTCACAGGAACTGAGCCCTGGTAAGCTGAAGTGCTGCATGATGCCAAATGCTCCCCAAAAGGGAATCCTAAACTCCAAATTAGTGGGTACTCTCAGTTTTAAGGTCTCTGTGCCTCTGTTCTTCCTCCTCACAAAGGTGGTAACACCTTCAGGTCTCCTGAAAGGGCCACTGGACATATAAAGCCGTTGGTAGTCTTGATATGCTGAAGAACAGGGGCAAAACAAAATGCTGAAAGGTTGCTTTTCAAATATGCATGATCTCTCCTGTACACTGAGGCAAGAGTAAAGGTCCTGGGGACTCACGGGTCCAGGAACAAAGCATATGATTACAGAATTATGGAATTAAGGACTGGTTTAGTGCTCATCAACAGGCAAGGGCAAATATTATCCCTGCATTTTCTGAGCTGTAGTACTTAGCTTTACTTTTAGCTTTTAAGCATCTTTGGTGTGTGTGTAATTTGCAATGTGCTACAGCCTTATTACTTTTATTAAAATTGTTTCAGAGATGTTCATGGGTCTTCACCCCTGGCCATCACCCTATGAAGAATGCTTCCTAAATTACCATAAGTAACATGTACAGGATCAAGAAAGGACCCAAGCCTCTCATATCCTCACCTAAGTGTGCCAATTTTCCTCCTGCTTCAGGGGAGACATTTACAATAAAATACCTTGTCCATCTTTAGTAATATCTTCAAATTATCTTATCTCATGTCTGGAAGAGATATCACTGACTTTATATATGCAGAAAAGCATCAAACCTGGCCCAGAGTTGTATCATGCCTTAGCAAGGAGTAGCATTGAAGTAATATTCATGTTGCTGCCAAGGTCTGGACCAAATCTTCCTTTGGAATATTATTTTAGAAGTGAGTAATGCATGGTGCTTTGAAAGTTCCTTTGAGTTTGGAAAATTTGAGTTATGCACAGAAAACTTCAAGTATCTGTAAGTTTTTATTTTGTATTATGACCTCCCAGCCCAGGAAAATTCCAAGACTTAAAAATTTTGTTATATCCGAAGAAAAAAGGAAAAGCAGAAACCAGCAGATTTTCTGGGAAACAGTATATTTGAATAGATTTCATTTTGAACAGTATGTCTTTGCTTTTAATATTGTACATATCAATGTTGTACATGTCAACACTGTACTAATATAGCACATTTCTAAAAGCGTTTCAGTTTCAATCGTCATTTTCCAACAGAAAATCTGTCCAGTGTAAATTTTCTAACCAACTCCATCTAAAAATGTTTGCAACAAAATATTGTCTGCAAAAATGTGCCTGAGAAAGGTGGTTTTATTCTGCTGCTTCTCTGGCTAACTCCAATGATAACAAAGTGAACCATTGTCCTAGACATACTGAAGAAATAAAATTGCTTGGAGTTCTGTTATATACATCTAATTAATGCCAACATCAGAGTTCACAGTGCAAAGTTAAAAGTACAAAAGGTGCTTCCTATTTTTTCATGATGTTTCACATTTTAGAGAATTTGGCCTAAGTATCATTTCTACAAGTGCAGCTGAAAGAGTTAATAGAACTCCTACTTAGACACAGGTGACCCACCACACTATCCCGTAACATGAAGGTAATACTCTTAGCTCCATAAGTCAAACTGTTTTTCATCTTCCTGCTTTTATTCTTTTATGCAATAATTTGGTCAATGTAAATGACCTGCAAATATGTATTTTATTTTAAGATACACAATATTCTTTAGTCTGCTTTATGAATGTATTTCGTGTGTTAGGGAAGACCAAGCTTGTAAGCTTTCATCCCACTTCCTGAGCAAGACAAACTGCATGAAATTCATATAGAAAAATTATCAAAGGAAAAATGTAAATTTATTATCAAAGCTGTTATGAAAATCATGCTCAATCTCCTCTTTCCATTGCCAGCAAGATGCAGAATAGTAAAATTAATTGAGCAATTTGGCTAAACATCATACATAAGTTCAGGTACCCAATTGGTACTAACTAAAAAGAGATGATGTTGGACAAGGACATTACTTCAAATTATTTCCACTCTGATTTCCCTTAAATACTGGCTTGAGTATCTAAAAATAAACCCACCATGTGTTCATTTAATAAGGTTGCTACATGTTGTTATAAATGTGCTCTTTCTTTCCTGTACCAAAACCAACCTTTTCTCTGTCTTTCTCTCTTCCTGTCCTTGCACCTCTCGCACAGCACAGGTTAACAAATATTGCTGCGTGTTTCAGAAAACACTGCTAGTTCACAATCATTCACTGCTATAGAGGAAAGAAAAGAAGTGAAGTTTAACATTTCATTCTGTAGTTTCTTAGACTGGAATATATCTGTCTACAAAAATAATATCAGAATATTATATCACTTATTAGTGGACATGAATGTAGAAATACATTTGAAATTAAGAATTGAAGGACACTTTCCAGCTACACATTAGTCAGCCACAGCAAGTAATAGCCATAACTAAAATAGCCACTAAAGGCCTTCATTTGCCAGGCGCTGTCAGAAGTGATGAAGACAGAGCCCCGCTGCCCACCCAGTGCTGGTTCCCCCTAAAGCTGTGGGGGAATCTGCTCACACTCTTCAGCAGAGCACAATTCTCTGCGTGAAAGAAAATCTCTCTGGAGCTCCAAATGGATGTGCCAGGCTGATTCTCGCTCTGATCATCCATGAAAAAACGAAGGGCAATTAATAAACAATCCAGTTGTGTGATTTGTTACAGGCAAGGCGTGACACTGCCGGAGCAATGCTCCCACAGGTGCTGTCACACACCAACCTTCCCACCGATCCCAGCCTCCTGCAAACACCTTGGTGGGATAACACTGCAGTTCTGCTAGAAAGCCGTGAAAATGAGAGGAAGTCTGAACAACAGCAAGGGTGTTTTATTTACAACCCCCGTGGCAGCTTGGGATTAAATGGATTTTCATTCTCTACTGCAGTTTGGACACGATGTCGGTGTCAATGCACTCAGGGTTTTATTTGCTGCCTCCCCCCTGTCTGTTAGGCTGGTATTCTCCTGCTGGCTGCCTGCTCTAAATATGGCCATAGCCAGTGTGTCAATAATCCCCCTCTTTAAGGGACCTGCAAACACTACTGTTGGGACATTCTTGCTGTTCAGATGTCTAGCTGACGTCTGATGCTTAAAACGGAGCATGCTTTCATCCCTCCGTGCATTGTCGTAAGCCTCTGATGACTACTCTTAAAAGGGTGTCTCTGCTACACAGGGAAACAGTTGCTGACCAAACGAGACACAGCTTACTTGCTTCAGCCTTCTTGAATGCCTAGTCACTGCAGGTTTGTACCAGCCTGACCAAGCAGGACCATGTCTACCTTTGGCTACAGAAGAGAGCTCAGTAAATATGAAGACATTGATGAAGATGAGCTCCTCGCTTCTCTCACTGAAGAGGAGCTCAAGGAGCTGGAACGGGAGCTGGAGGACATAGAGCCTGACCGTAACCTGCCGGTGGGACAGCGGCAGAAGAGCCAGACGGAGAAAACACCGACAGGGACTTTCAGCAGGGAAGCGCTGATGGCCTATTGGGAGAGGGAGACCAGGAAACTCTTGGAAAAAGAGAGATTGGGTGCATGTGACAAGGTAAGATGTTGAGGCATTTGCTGTTTCCTAGAAATATTTGGGGTTGTTCTTCCCTGGCATGTTCTCGCTGGCTGTTTTCTTTCAGTCTCTTGTAGCATTTCTAAGAACATTGTTAGCCATGCTTTTGTGCCTGCGGATTAGCTCAGAGAGTTTTTGCTCCATCTGGAGTTATCTATCTTAAATGCTCAGTTGAGAACAGAAGAAAATCCCATAAAAACTATCATTAGTGATTAATACAGGAAAAATTTGAAAGGGCATCTTAGAACTTATTGCCAGATAGCGGTGTGGGCTTTTGAATAACATTTGATTTTGCTTAAAAACTGAAAACAAGTGCTTCTTCCTTTCCTTCAAAAAACCCCAGTATTGACTGCTGAGAAGCAGGTGAGGAAGACAATTTTGCGTACATGTTATGTCCGAAGCCAAGTAAGGGGCTACCATGTTTCATGCTTGCTGGAAGGAAGAAGCTGTGTTGCAGACAGGGGTGCATGTTGCTTTGTTCCTGCCGAGGATCCTTGCCTTGGGAGTCTTCTGGCAACTGCTGTCAGAGGGTAGCTGTCAGTTATTTTAAAAGTGACCTGGTGTAAGCTGAACCATTTATCCGTATTCTCTCTCCCCCAAAAACAAAAACCCCACAACCCATTAGTGCTTGCTGGGCAATTTATCCTGCAAAATAAAAGTGTTAATGGTAATAGCTGATCCCTGATCTGCAAATGAACAGGGCAGCTGGGCAGAAGTGAAGGGCTCAGCCCCAGCAGGCAATGAGTGCTCTCACTGTAAGCTGATATCCTTGTCAGCATCCCCTGGGCTCTTCCTAAAACAATTTGTGAGACTGAGCTCTATCAGAAAGGGGTTCTGTTTCCACCGTGGTTCCATACAATTTCAAAGAAAAGCTGGGGCTTGAGGGTCGTGAATAGCTTTTTTACATTTAGCACTGCTTCATACCAAGCTCTGGCTCTCCTTATAAGAATATGTTTTCCCATGTTTAAGTAGAAAAAAATACAACAAAAGCAAACATGGCAAAACAACTCATAACTTCTAACAGCCTTGATTCAGGAGCTTGTTTCATTTGCAGGGAAATAATTGCAGTTTGTACATTAGATAAAATAGCTTCCTGGAGCAAAATCACCTGGATTAAATTAGATAACAGTAGTAATAATAATAATATCCAGGTTTTCTTTAGACATAAGTGTCTCTTGCTCATGAATGGTGGTGTAATGTCTTCGCAGGCAAGAGCACAGACCACTAGCTGTCATCAGACCATTAGTATCAGCTTGCAGACGCTGACTTCACTCCCTGTTTGTCAAGTCCTAGGGAGGCAATGGCAAGATTAATGTTTATTTCCAGCTGAGCCTGGAACTCAAAACCTGGACAGTTCCAAAAAACCTTCTGAACAGGTCTAGTTCGGTGTCTTACACAGAGGCAGGAGTTTTTAGTTTTTCCATGTCTGTACAGCATGATGGTGGGTTCTGGC
The DNA here is from genome assembly GCA_026283785.1 of Coracopsis vasa. Lineage (NCBI taxonomy): Eukaryota > Metazoa > Chordata > Aves > Psittaciformes > Psittacidae > Coracopsis > Coracopsis vasa. The sequence goes on from JANHGB010019647.1 coordinate 18,334, forward strand.
TGAAAATCAAAGTGCCTGCAAAAGCCTCCATGGTTTTTGATCTGAGAAGAAAGTTCCTAAATGCATCTGTAAATATGAAAATGTTGACACACTGATGCAGAGGGCACCAGGGCTTTCTCCAGTGAAGGCAGTAAGGAAGCTCCTTCTGAGTTTCTTGGAAGCAACTTTCTTGCCCTCAAACTCTGACAGGTAGAAGCCTTATCTAGGACGGTTGTTTGTGCTTCTTCTATAGTTAGGATGAGAGACCAGCCCTTCCAGAAGGCAAACATCCTGAAGATAGCCTTTTAGGGGGAATGACTTGCCCTCTAGAGATATCTACCTCTCTGCATTAACTGTCTCAGTCCTAACTTTTCATTGAGTTACTACTACAAAGTAAGATGAAGCCCTGCAGCAGTTCTGTACTGAAATGCTGCCACAATAACAGAGCATACCTCTATGGCTCTGCAAAAAGTACTTGATTTCAAACTTATTGTGCAGGTTGTTATGACACCAAACAATGTGTGTGACAGGAAACTGAATTCCCCCTTTGACCCCAGAAATGTCACTCAGAAAAAAATCCCAAGTACTTTTTATTAATATAGTGTCATCGAGTACATCAGCAGCCCAATTAGAGGCACCAACTTCTCATCTATAGCTTTGTTGAAGGCTGTAGTATGTATTCCTGTATAGATAAAAACATAACCATGAAGACAGGTTCCTGGATACCTGATATTTTCAGCTTTTGAAAGTCTGCAGTTATGTACAGAAGCTACAGATATAAATCTTAGTCCCATAATAAACCTGGCTTAAACACAGCCCTGTTTCTATATGTAGCACAGCATCACTCAGAGTAAGGGCCTTCCCACACATGATCCACAGGAGAAGCAACAGGGCTGAACCCTGCAAGCCCTTCAGGCACTTAACACTTCAGAGTGACAGGCTGGAACAGCTCTATGCCCTGTTTCATTAGAGTCATGCTTCTGCAGGCATTACAATTAATGTCTGGTTTGTGTGTGTCCCAACAGAGAATTCTACTTAAGATTGTGAAACAATACCATGAAATCTGCCATTACTATTATTTTAACCTTTCCCTGCATTTTCAGAGCCAGATAATTAAGCAAATCTAAGGCTGCACAGGTTTTCTAAAAATAGCCTGTCATGTTAGTAACTTCTGTTTTCCAGAAGCACAAAACAGATTTGCTGTGTCACTGCAGAGTGTACTCACTTCGTAAAACACTCTCTAGTACTTTACAAAGACTAAAACATGAGTGTTGGTAAAGTAGTGCACACAGAACGATTGTATTTCATCCAAAATTACATAAACATTTACAAATGTAAATAAAAAGGCATATGCTGTGGCTTGCCTAGTAGACAAAATAGGACATGGGAAATTGTTTTCGGCAAGAGGTTTAAGGCTGATCATAGCATGTGGGTTCAATCATGGTCCATACAACACTGCCATGCTTCTGAAGTCTTCCAGGTGGAGAGTGAGACTTTCCTGGGGTGCAGACGTGATGGTGCTTCTGCACTAAGAATTGTCTCTGCCACTGTAACTGTTAACGGCTCCAGGCAGAGCTTTGAGAAACGGTTCCAAATTTGCCTTGTTGGTGCCCACCAAACACACTAAAATAACCTTGGGGTTTAGATAAACAATCAGTCTACTCTGTAGGCAATGAGTTATAATGTCAGCTGAAGGTTAATTAATGGGTGTCTTTAGCAGTGGGTGCCTAAGGAAAAAGAGAGATTTAGATTGGACCTTAGGAAGAAATTCTTTGCTGTGAGGCTGGTGAGGCCCTGGCACAGGGTGCCCAGAGAAGCTGTGGATGTCCCATCCCTGGCAGTGTTCAAGGACAGGTTGGACAGGGTTTTGAGCATCCTGGTCTAGTTGAAGGTGTCCCTGCCTGTGGCAGGGGGTTGGAACTGGGTGATCTCTAAGGTCCCTTCCAACCTAAACCATTCTGTGATTCTAGGAGTTACAGTATAACAGCTGACCTGCTATAGTCTTAGTTCTTGGGAAATGTGAAGAAATTTGGGGATTATTGCCATCTGTTTACTTGTTACCTGTGGGAATGTGTCTGAACCTTTTCTTCACAAATAGCTTCTGAGTGTGTATAGCCCACGCAGTGCATCCAGAATCTTTTTGACATAACTCCTATAATTCCATATTATTTTCAATGTCAATATGCATGTTTCCATGTGCAGATACTCTTTGTTCTAAATCATGGCAGTCTTTAACCTTTTCAGATGTGCTAACACATGCAAGGGAGTCTGAGCATTGGCACAGGTGTCTAATCCTCGTGAAATGAAGGAACTTGTTGCTCACAGATCATGTCCATTCTGAAATTGCTGTCTTGTGTTTCTGCTGGCAAGGATCCAAATGAAATCCCTTGTAGACATGCCAATGCATAGAAAACACGAAGTATGCCTATGTTGCAATATGTTCTATCAATTTTTCTTTTGGCAGAAATCACTGACATCAGTACAATGGTTCCAGTTTATTCTAAACATTGTCTTCCAAAGAATATGACAGAAATGATGTTAAAAAGGTGCTAGGTGCTGTTCTCCTGTCTCTGTTTCTGGGCATTTGTTTTTAACTTTCAAAATTAACCTATTTAGTTTCAAGATAATTGTTTTTATGCAAAAAGGCAGTAGCTACATTACTGCAATCATGTTTAACACACACACCTACATTCCTGTTCAGGATTCTGAGCAAGAAGAAGACAATTCAGAAGACATTCAAGAAGAGTGTTTCACAGAAAGCAATAGTGAAGTGTCTGAGGAGGTGTATACTGAAGAGGATGAAGAAGAAGAAGATGAGGAGGAAGACGAAGATGAGAGTGATGATGAGGACGAGGAAAAGCAAAATGCTGCAGCTAGTAAAAGACCTGAGGATGGCAGGAGTTCTGGCCACATAAGACGCAGAAAGTGTAACAGCACAGACGACAGTGAGAACTTACTCAATGGCCATGATGAAAAAGAATCCGATAATCTGAGCTTAAAAAGCAGTGCCATCCACCCTTGTGGGAATCCAACAGTTATTGAGGATGCTTTGGAAAAAGTCCGGAGCAATGACCCTGACACCACAGAAGTCAATCTGAACAACATTGAAAATATCACTTCACAGATGCTCATACATTTTTCTCAAGCCCTGAGGGACAACACAGTGGTTAAGTCATTCAGCTTGGCTAACACACATGCTGACGACAGCGTTGCAATTGCTATTGCTGGTATGTTAAAGGTAAATCAGCACATAACCAGTCTGAATATTGAGTCAAATTTTATCACAGGCAAAGGAGTGCTGGCCATCATGAGAGCTTTGCAGAATAACAAGGTTCTAACAGAACTGCGGTTCCACAATCAAAGGCACATCATGGGTAGCCAGGTGGAAATGGACATAGTTAAACTGTTGAAAGAGAACACCACTCTGGTCAAGCTTGGATACCACTTTGACCTTGCTGGCCCAAGAATGAGCATGACAAGCATCCTGACAAGAAATATGGATAAACAAAGGCAAAAGCGTATGCAGGAGCAGCGGCAACAAGAGTCTGGCTGTGATGGAGCCATCAATCCAAAGACCAAAGCCTTGCAGAAGGGGACACCTCGGTCCTCACCTTATGTGTCACCTAAGAACTCACCTTGGTCCTCTCCAAATCTCCCTAAGAAAGCACCACCAGCGAAAAGTCAGCCTACAGTTCCTGCACCCCCACCTCCTCCTCCACCCCCACCTCCTCCTCCTCCTC
>JANHGB010019647.1:26134-49375 GCA_026283785.1 Coracopsis vasa
GGAGGGCTCTGTAGTGAGCTGAGACTGACAGGGGTTCTCCCACTGCCCCACAGCTGCCCTGCCCCATATGCTGCTGTGGGGATGCTCCGGTGATGAGCCGGCTGCACCGGGCAAGGGCTGCAACCTTGTGTAGTGATCAGAGCCCCACGCTCTGGGTAGTCCAGCCAGGAGGCACTGCCTCCACTGCGGCTTTGTGTTTTGACTCCTTCCCATAATGTGCATCCATGTGATCACCCATGCTGCTTAATGTGACAGAAAAGAACTGACCTACTGATGCTCCAGAAGTTAGAGCTTGGATGTTACATGTAATTGCAGTAGTTGTCTCTTTAGTTTGTGCCTTATCACCTGGTGAAGTGTCTGAGCTTAGGGAAAGAAAAGGAACTTGCATAGGTCCAAGGGATTTTATTTCCACATCTCCTGGAAGTCCCCTGCCTCCTGCAGAGTCTCCTGTTGGAAGCCCTGACCAGTGGCTCACGTTGCTCTGCCACTGGGGTTGTTGGTGCTAGTCAGACAGCCCTGCAGAGCTGCTTCCTTCCCACCACCCAGGGCAAGTGGCTGATGAGGCTCCTGCCAGGCAAACCCACATCCCTTCTGGAGGCTGTTTGTGCTGCAGGAAGGCTGGGGGACCTGGTGCAGCACAGTCCTAGCACGGCATGGTGACAGGATGGATGTGCTGGGGCATGGGAGGGCAGCAGGAGGTGGTGGCCCAGGTCTGTCCCTTGCCCACACAACACAGGCACAATCCTCCCAGCACTGAAGAGAAGCTGTAGGCACTCAAGGCTTCCACACCAACACTCGGTTTCCTAAGGAATTCATCATGTCTATGGAAGCAATGATTAAGGCAGAGCACCTCCACAGCCAAAGTGGAGGACTTTGTCTGTAGCTTGTTTAGGGAGTGACACATAACTGCCATGAGTCTGCCATGAAGGGGGTACCTGCAGTACCTGGATGTAAGAGAAGAGGTAGCTCCAAGAACCGTTTCCGGTGCAGGACCAAGTGAAACAGCATCTACTGTGTGTACACAGTAACTAACAGCCAGGAAAAACTGTTTTGAATCAGAAGAAGGGCAGAAAATGGCTAGGAAAATAGGGGAACTGGAGAGGGTGTCCCATGAGAGAGATGAGAACAGGTGGTGGGATCAGGCTAACCAAACAAAGGCTCAAAAGGATTTCAGCTCATGTCTATAAATACTGTGGAGGGGAAGGAGCTATAGGACACTGCTAGCAGTAGGGGAAAAAAAGGACATAAACTGTGCATGACTGCATTTGGATCAGAAATCAGAATGAATTTCCTAACTCTTAGAGCAAGAAGGCTCTGGGAACAGTGCTCCCATTAAAAAAGAATGGCCAAATTCACCAACTTACTGTGAAGAGAGTGAAGCTAATGAAAAGGATAGCATTGTATGGTGCTTTCAGCAGCAGAAGCCTGAAACTGGTAGCACAGAAGCCATTATTATATTAATGCTCTTAGATGTGATAACTCCACAGGATCTGCAGGTTGGAGTATTACCGAAAGTTGTAGGAATCTCCCACAGTTTGTAGTAAGATGCTTTAATTTCAAATCCATGCAGGTCAGATGCAACTTTAGGAAAAGACTGTAACATGGAAGCCAAAGTCGTCCAGTAGATGCTGGCTTAACACCATCCATGCTTGCTACCAACAGAAACCAAACACTTTAAAGTGAGAGCAGAATTTGACTTACAAGCTCAGCGCTGTCCATCCACTGTCCTGGTCTGACAGATCCCTGTTTCTAAAACCCTGCACTTCAGGCAGAATTCAGTTTTAGATTCATCCTCTAAAGTTACAGCACCAGTTTACTTTGGCTTGTGGTGCAGTGACTTCATTTTGACTTTCAAGTTCTTGACTGGGATGGTGATCATTGTGCCTCACTCATGAGGAGAAAACCTGCAACCAGGAGATAAAGCCATGTTCAGAAAATACCATGTGCCTGCATCACTGAGAAGATCTTTAGAAGCACCTGGTGATTTGGAGTGGCTGGTTTTATATGAGTAGCATCAGATATTTTCCTTTTCAGACTTACAAAACATCAGCCCACTGCCCATGTTTAGGCACTTCCACATGCAGTTTCTGAACAGGACTGTGATTTTTGCTGTATTTTGCTCATTTTACTTTATCTGATAGTGCTCTTGCTCTTGGAAGCACAAAGGATTCATATTTAAGAGCTCCTACTCAGCACACTCAGGTGTGTTTATTGCTACATGTAACATCTGACTATCCTCAGCTTCAAATGAATACAAATTTTATGAAGCCTTTTTATTGGCAAAAAAAGAGTTATTTCCTACAGAACTGTGACGCAGGGAAAGGCGCTTCTCTTTCCTTGAGATACTGGCACAGTTAATGCTCTCAGTGAGTTTCTGGTAAGAACCAGAGCATGTATCCCAGAGCTAAGTCTGAGGGTTATGTCCTGGGCTGTGCCTCTGCTATTTCTGTACTCTGGGGTATATCGCTTCTTTCCTTTGCTGCTTCTTTGCCTCAGAGACACCAGTAATGCTCTGCCTCACAGTACTGCAAGGCTGTGTTCACACAGGCTCAAGTGTGCTCCAGATTCCTCCGACATCAAGAGCTATTAGATGAATTATGTTTATTTTTTAATTAATTTGATTTATTTATTGTGTTGTTTTTTGCTAACAAACAGGAGTGCTTTGCCTGGCTGAATAGAGGTGGCTGTGACGAGTGTCTGTGTGTTTCTAAGCAGTCGTGAAACAGCCCATGACCCAGTGCAGGGAATTTTGTAAACGAGATGAAGCAAGCCATGAGAACAGGGACCTAAAGGCTGACCTGGCGGTGCAAGAATGCTGTGAAAGGAAGACATGCCATTCCTGTCATTAGTCACCTAAGAAACAAGCATGTGGGGAACTGAAAGGACAGTCAGAAATGCTTCTTTACCCTGAGGAGGATAAATTGGGGCTGTTTCCCAGGAGTGGCCTGAGAGACAGTTTCTCCAGACTAACCAAGTGTAACCTCTATCCATCAGACTGTTTTTCTTGCATTGGAGATGCCTGAAGTTTCAGCTCCATAGGTAAGAAATTGGTCCTGTCTGCACCCTGTTATGCCTTTCTGCTGAGAGCGTTCTGTCAATCCACCCATAAAAGGCTAAATATTTCCTGGTTTTCTTTCCAGGGCTTTTCCTGAGAAACATTTGGAGCCCGAGCTTTATTTTTTTATTAACATGGAGGTTCTTGAGGGCTGTCAGTGAGATACAGTTAAAGCAGCGAATTTCCCAGGCACCTGCAGGAAGCGCCTGCGTGTACACAAAGCAGGGTCACCTCTTTCTCTCGGTCTCAGCTTACTGCTCTTTAAATCATCCCTATACACGTGTTGCTGTGTTTCACAAACAAGGTGGAAGGCAACAGGGCTCATGTTTCATGTGCTCTTGAACCCTTCCAACAAACTCGGCTCTTTGTTTTCCTCCCTACCAAGCCTTCCCTGACCGTGGCACGTTAGTTGCGATTGTGTGGGGCAGGCAGGGACACGCAATCTCTGCCTGTATGTGTGACTGCACAGGTGTGTGACTGCACAGGTGTGTGACTGCACAGGTGTGTGACTGCACAGGCAGCACTCACACAGGACAAATATTCCTGCCTCTCATCCTGGTTTAGCACGCAGGTTAGAGTCTGTCAGTAGCCCCTGTTACATGGCTTCTGACGTCCTACGTGAGGCTCATCTTCCATCCAGCCAGTCATGAGCCAAACTTTTCAGTCTCTGCTATAGTTTAGAGTGACCAAAAATAGTCTCAGTGAGATCCAATCACTCCAAACATCCTAAACCAGTTGGATTTTAGCTGCAACACCAGTCAGAGCTGCTCCAGGAGAATTTTGCAGGTCTGGATGAGCACTGCTGTGGTCCCTCTTGTCCCCTTCATGCCTGCTTGTCTGTGCATTGCTGCTCCCTCTCTCGTACCAAACCTGCAGTTGCTGAGTTCAGAGAGGTAAACCAGCACCACAAAAAAAGAAGGAAAAGGAAAAGAAAACCAGCTAAACAAAAGGAAGACTTCTGGTTTGGTTCATTAGGCCTCTCACTAGGCGTATAATTAAATGCAGTGTGACCAGACCCGTTCAGTGCTAAGGTCCCCTGACAGCCATCTGTCCAAAAGCTGATAGGGCCCACAACTCGTTACACATGTCAACAACTTGTGATCCCACCAACAGCATGGATAATCCTGAAGCAGTCAGCAGTGTGCGGCTCCTCAGCCTCTCAGCTCTATTTCCACCAGAAGAGGCATGGTGTTCAGTACCTGGGAATACAGGGTCATCATCACATATAGGGAGCTGTATGACCCAAGTGTGCTCCCATCGCTTCCTTTGCCTGTCAGTGTTCTGATACTGTCTTGTAATTGTGCTGACTCCAGTTAGTGCCGCCTGGGATACAGTGGTGCAGAGGAGGTTCTTTCATCAGGGATGGTGTCAATTCATCACTTCCAGGGTGGAATTTCTGATTGGAGTGAGAGAAGCAGCCTGAGCCTCTGGGTCTCAAGTGCTGCTGTTGTGGTGGGACTCACATGCCTGAGACTGCTCGAAACAAAGACCTGAACTTCACTCTGTCATATTTCAATGAATGTTTTAGCATCTGCTTTCCAGATCAGCCTCTTTGCAAGCTGATGTTTCCCCCTCCCCAAATGGGACATTGCCCTCCAGAGAAGTTCAGTTTTCTTGTACCTTTGTTATAGAATATTTTTCATGTGAAATTCAAGGTTAATGCATCTCTTGGGCAGGCTCAGGGTCTCTCTCTCTCTCATTTCTTTTCATGAAGAACTATGGAGGGTTCATTTCTTTCTGGGGCAAATGGTGAAACAGTTCAGTTCTTCACCAAGCCTCTGCAGGGCCATTCAGTCCCCTTGCTGGGGCTGGGAGAGCTGCCATGATCTCTGTGCAGAGGAGAAAGAAGGAATGGGTCTACCTAGTTCCAGTCATTCTGCCAGCAGGAGATGCTGCCGTGAGGCCATGATGGGTCTCAAGGGCCATTGCCACGTTTAAAAGCAAGCAGTGGACCTGAGTGTGTTATTTCTGACACAGAACATCGTACTTTAAAAGCAGCACATCTGATTGAGCTGAAATCAGCTGGGAATGGCCTGATGGCAGATAAGGAGTTGCATAATTTATTGTAGTCAGCTTCTAAGTGAAATGAGGAATTCAGTCTGGAAATGCTGTTGAAGCTGTAGCTCTGCTCCGACCTCCTGCCTTTTACATCAGATGTCTGCAATGAGTCAAAATGCAAACACTGAGCTAACCAGTGGCAAAATTTTGTGCACGATATCTACACGGCTGCTGGTGAGCAGGACTCGCACTGCAGCACAGGGGGAGGCTGCATAAAGATGGATGAGGAAGTAAGGATGCTATACCCCTGATTTGCTCTTTCACCAAGTGGTTTGTGGGATCCCTGTGCTATGAGAGGGAGGTGGGCACGGTGCTGCCGGTGGTCAGACTGCTCACAGAATTATGGGGGAAGCATACCCCCTATTTTGTCCTGCTGTCCATTCCCTTCACCTCCATGTTTTGCATGGAAGATGCCTGCTTTTTTCCATGTTTGCTCTGGGACACTGTCTGTTTAATAATTCTCAGAGACATACTCACTGTGACCCAAGTGTTATCAGCTTGGGCTCGGGGTGTTCTCATCAATGTCAATCCTTCCCTCACATGTCTCTGTGCTAGGCTCCACATTGTCCTGTCAAAAGACAACCTGCAACCTTTTCTTTACCCTTTAATCCTCATCTGGCATTGCTCAGGTCGTGGGAGATGTAAGAACAAGAAGTAAGGAAAAGCCAAGCCTAAACCATGAAGACAGTCTGAAACAAAGCTCCATCAAGCTGCTTTTTCCTTCCCGCTGGCTCTGAACCAGAACAAAGATTATGGCATCTTTTCATCTTATGTTTCGTTACTGATGAAAATGCATTTCCTAGCAGACACCACGCAGGCTTTTAAATCCCTGAATGTGTTTCAGGTAGAGGGTCCTGTCCTGGTAGTTAGAGATGTGGTAATCATAAATGGGAGGTTTCTCTGGTAGATAAAGATAAAACTGAAACTTCCACTATGAATCTAAACTAATGCATTTAGAGCATTAATGGCTCTAAAAGCAAAAAATCCACAAAGCAATTTTAATATTGATTTGCTGCTTTTCTGTATTCTAAAAATCCTTTTTACAGGTTTGATTGGAAACCAGCAACATAATCACCTGTACCACGTATAAAATAAGTAATTGCAACTTAGAGGAGAAAGCAAGTTTGTTCTGGTATTAAAAATTCTCTATCACAGGAATCTGATAGATATGCGGCATGCAGAATCAGCCTGATTTGTATTTCAAATGTTTCTCCAGCACCATGGGGCTATAATGTCCTTTATGCAGCCTCAGGCTCTAGTCAGTGAAGCAACTGCCCTGTTACAAAGGTCAGATGTTTTGCCAGCTTGCAAGAATTGCCAAAACTGTAATATGAACTTGTGGATCTCTTGATATATTCTTATAAAGATTGATGTGTTTCAGTGCGATGGGGCACTGCCTCAGATAGCATGACAAATCCCTTCTCAAGCCTGTAATTCCAGTCTTTGTTTCTGCCCTATGAGCTCTGCCAAACCCTCACGCGCCCCAGGGAGAGAAATCTGGGGGTCTTGATCGTACATACTGTGCAGATTGCTTCAAATGCTCCCATCTGCAGTGTAAGCTTCTATTCTGCACATAAGCTACACGCTTCTCTGAGAGAGCATACATTTAAGGGGAAACAGTGAATAAAAGCAGAGACAATCTCATACCGTGTGTCCCCAGCCATTAGCTATGGTACGTGAGAGCTGCTCAATGAACACTACAAAAACTAACCCTACAGGGGCTCGCTCTCTACAAACTAATAGCACTATTCCTTACCAAACCTGTGGTGGAAGTATCACACCAATTAAACACATACTCTTCTCTAAGCTTGAAACTATTGCTATTTAAGCACCACCACTGTTGCTGAGCTCCCATACCATCACAACAGTTTGACTGAGTCTATACCACAACTTCACTCCAGTTTTGTATTTCTAAATACAGCTCAGTGGAAAGATTTCGTGACTGGATAAAATGTAATGCTGCTGGAAATCAGGAGCAGTGGGTAGAGCATGTACCTTTATCACAAAGTTCTGAAAAAAGCCTTGGTGAAATGAGCCTTCCCCATTTACAGCTTGAGGAGCAACATTTTAGTGCCTGAACCCTTTACAGAACCTCTTACAGTCCTATCTGGTTAGTGTTAGGAAAATGCTTAGAGGTCCTGGACAAAATGCTGGCACACGTGTCCAGAGAATAACCAGTATTTAAACTGAATGAAAAACTTAGGGGTTAGTACATCTGTGAGCTTCTGTTCAGCAACACCTTAAGAAGTTGCACTGGGCAGAAATTAGCAGCCAAATTAGCAACAGGAAAGACAAAGCTATTGCTTCTTTTTCCCTTCTTTAATGCTGCAGAATAGATGCTGCTAAATTAGAACCCAACTGTCTTTATAGTAATAAACCAGGAGGTGAAATTTAAAGAGCTACATTTGCCCTTGTGTTTCTTGGAAGACCTCTGTATCTCTAAGTTGACAGTGCAGCTGTTCACTGAAAATTAAGCAGAAAGATTCATAAAATCTTAGTTAGGACCTCAAAATACACGTCAAACCTACCAGCTTTAAGAAACTGTGGATCACATTGATCAGCTGGAATAGCTGACACGTTTCGCCGTGTGCCTGTTGTATTTATCAGGTGCAAATAGTAAAAAAGACATATAACGAGGAAAGTAAATCAATCCTATTGCAGCTATGTCTAGTCGCAGTTTCTCCTAATGTCCCATGATGATCCAAGAGGCTGGGGGATGTAAGAGTGTGACTGGCATCCTGCAGCAAAAATATTATCACACACTTCAAAGCTATTGGCTGCCTTTCCTCAAAGAAAGTCAGAGCTTTAACGTGCACCCTGATGAAAACAGGATGGCCCCTTTCAAACAGAGATGATAGAGATAGACGAGGCAGTAAGACGAAACCACAGGAGCAAGCACACGCAGGGCTGCAGTAAATCTAGGCCATAAACAGAATGCCTCCTGCACTTGAAATCTTCCATGGCCCTGAGGTTTCCGAAAGCATGGCAGCAGCACTGCAGCACATTTTGGCCTTGCAGACCCGCAGGGGTTCAGAAGGGGAGCCAGTTCTGGTGATTTTATAATGACTTACACCCATGAAACTAATGTTCTTTACATCTTCAGGGAGAAAGGTGTGAAGTCTGATGCAGGCAGAGCTGAGCAGCCATACGATAGGGCTGTACATAGCTGCTGCTGCCCGTACAAACACTGCCTGCAGTAATCACGCACCAGGGCTCAGGTGGCTTGCCCCAGGGAGGACTCCCTGTCCAGGATCAGTTAAGCTTCTTACACCATCAATCACAGTGAAATGCTGCTATGGGATGGTGTGCTGCAAATCTTGTGTTCAATCCTGTGTTCAGTTCTGGGCCCCTCACTACAAGAAAGACATTGAGGACCTGGCACGGGTAACAGAAAAGAGTAATGAAACTGGTGAAGGGTCTAGAGCACAAGTGTGATGAGGAATGGCTGAGGGGACTGAGGTTGTTTAGTCTTGAGAAGAGAAGGCTCAGGACAGGACCTTATCGCTCTCTACAGCTACCCAATAGGAGGTTGTAGTGAGGCAAGGGTTGGTCTCTTCTCCTAACAAGCGATAGGTAATGGCATTGGAACAGGCTTCTAAACAAAGTGGTAGTCACCATCCTTGGAAGTGTTAAAAAAAACATGTAGATGAGGCCCTCATTGACAAGGTTTAGTGGTGGACTTGGCAGTCCTGGGGTAAAGGTTGGACTTGCTGATCCTAAAGGTCTTTTCCAACCTAGTTGACTCTACGATTCTATGAAATGTGCCTTGTAAATCAGGGGATTAGCAACTGCTCTAGAAATTTAAGTCCCAAAACTCATGTCTTTCACTTAGTTTACTAGAACTAAATCCAAGGGGAACTGCATGCTGTGGCTGGGTTTCCAGTGTTTGGATCACACAGGAAATATTCACAAGCAGAGTTTAAGGCAACACTAGAGTATGACCCAATACTTGCACACATGGATAATCAAACTGCTTGGATTAACTCTGCTTTACAGATACGGTTCAAGTTTTGGTTTTCTTTTTGAGAGCTTAAAAATGTCTGCTAATTCTGAAAACCAGGCTTAGCAGAAATAAAGCAGTGTTACCTGATGGCTTTGTTCTGAGAATTGAAGTAACTACATTTTAACAAGTAAAATGGCATTTAAAACTATTTTAAGTGGCACAGGTCTGGACTGCAGTACCATGGTCTATATGTATATGCACTACTTCTGAGATTGTTACACCACTATGCAGGTGGGCAACGGAGGCACAGGACAGGATGGTTTGACTTTTTACAGTCTGCTAGAAGGCACCAGTTCTATCCATGCAGAGAGGGAACATCTGAAGAATGGACCACAGGTTAGTGCTGAAAATGGCTTGGGGAAGGACATAAGGAAGCATGTACAATCTAGTTTTATGGGAAAGTCAGGAATCACAAAGATCTGTAATGATCTTGTATTGTATCACACTTCTGAAGGAATTCAGGCTGGTCGCTGCGCAGGCCTGCTGGTGTCCTGAGGTCCATAGCCACACAACGAACCAGGCCACACGCACAGCAGCAAAGAAAGATTCCAGTATTTTTTTCTTTTCTGTGACATCAGTTATCTATGTTGGGATGAATCCTGGGAGAATGCATCATTACAGCTATCCTTTGCCCAGCCACCCACCTCTCATGGTGCTCATTATTAGGACAATCAGCCCAAAGCTTTCTCTATTGGTCATTTAATACCTCCAAGTATTCCTCAGCTAAGTATGTAGGTAAGACCATTTTATCCCAATAGGAATCCATATTAGGACAGCCTCTGTTCACTTTGAAATGGCTCATGTGTTTCACAGCAGCTGCATTCTGCAGGCCGCTGATGGTATTTGTTAGGCATTTGTGCTAACTGTATTTTTATCAAGAGGTTTGGAGAGCTGTCACAGAATAAGACATTGTCCCGGAATAAGACCAGAATCGCATAGAGTAGTAAGGGCCACGAGATGGCCCTTGAGATGATTACCACATGAGATGTGGTAATGTATCTGTGAGAAAGAGACACTTCAGTTAGCTGGGTAGGACATTAGTTTTGCAGGAGTCCGATATCTCAGCTCCTTTAAGGGAAGAGTGAAGGCTGTTCTAGCACGAAAGGGATCCTTTGAACATTACAGAATGATTTCATACAGTTTTTCTCTTCTTTATCTTGCTTTACTGAACTCTATTGGTCCTTTTGCAGACATGTAATCAGATTAGGTTTTTTTAAGGTCTCTGAACACTCTTGGTATGTATTTATCTCCATTTCGGCACCAAAATTAGCAGGGCTGTGCCTTCTGCACAGACATATTGCTGGCTGAGGTCTTAAATTTTGTCTACTTTTCCTTTTTCCCTAGTTGGATAAGAATTCTGCTTTACCTGATAGCTTGCATTAGAATGAGGATAATTCATACAGAACATATGGTAGGTTTTTAAGCTTTTTTCTCCATGAGGGGTAACCCCCATGTGATGGGTTGCCTGGGTGAGGAGCAGGTTAGCAATGTAATGTGCCTTATTCAAATACTTTTCTAAGAACACAGGGTCTGTGGGGATACCTCCTGCCAAGAAAATCAGGATTTCCCTCTCCAAACCACAGTATGCCCTTCAGACTGAAGTCTGGGGAAAGTCATCTATAAATGCTTCTTTATTTCGGTATTATTTCTGTTTGGCAAAGTGTAGACATGGTGAAGAAGCAAAAAGGGTGCAGGTAAAATCCTGCTATGCATTTCATCCAGGAATTACATCAACCTGCATATGAAAAGGGCAGCACAGAACATAGGTAGGACACAGATAGGATGCTAAGAACTAATCAACAGCATCCCCATTTCAATACCATGGACTATATGTTCCTTGTCATGTGCTGTTGGCACCTACTTTGATACTAACAGCTTGTTTGGTTTGTACCAGATAAACCACTGTTAGCGTGGTCAAAAATATCAAATGCAGACCCGAGCACTGCTCAACACAACTGGCAGCAGAGGAGCTCGCTTGCTTTCCAGAACTGCTCCTCTTACCTGTCTCGGCACAGCAGGTGGGTTTCAGTAACATTCTCCAAGGATTAGGGAATAAAGGCTTTTACAGGTGAAAACTTTAAATTCTTGATGTAGGCCCTTCAAAAAGAACACTAGCTTGTGGATTTCTGCTTTAGCCACTTACTCTTCATGTTTACACACATCACCCTCGGGAGACCAACCACAGAAACTGTTTCCTGTTAACTGGGCCTAGACGGCTTTTTCCATTTCATTTTGAATTTAAAAATGAAGACAAATTTTCTGCTGACAGCTGAACAGGCATAACCCTGACCAACGACTATGTGCTGAAGATCATTTCTTCGCTTGGTGATGAAATAAGCACTGTTTTGCTCCAAAAGACTATTCTAACCAGAAAAAACCCAGAAAAATCTATACTAGCATCTATTAAAAAAAAAAAACCAACCACCCAAACCAAAAACCCCAAGGAAAAACCAACCAACAAAAAAACCAAACTAACAAACAACCACCTCCAAAAAAACAAACAAAAAAAGTAGTCAAGTTTCTCAACAGTTTGTCAGTCCGTATTCCTTGTACCCTGATGATCTGGGAAAACCCATCTACCAAAGGGCTCCAAATCCAGCTCAACTGTTCCGGCAGTTGCCTGGTTTTTGGCATCAACATCCAGAAGAGCCAATTCCCAATTTCGTGTGCTTGCCAATGTCATTTAAGCAAATACTTTGTGTCTGACATATGATACAAGCACTATCCTATTTCTTCAGCTTTAAACTCCAGATCGTATTGTCCCCCTCAGGTGGCACAGACAAAAATATAACCCTGGTGATGGTTGTTTCCAAACCTGTTCTGTTTCCAAAGCTTCTTTGATGTTTTTTTCTCCTCAGAAAACATTACCTCCCTTAATCTAACTCTCAAGTATGAGTCTAAAATTCATCCTGCTTGAGTAGCAAAACTCAGAAAAGATGATTAAGCTTGAGGGAGGGACAAAACACACACATGAAGTAATGGGTCAAGAATTTCACTCCAAAGAGGTTCCAAAACCTCTTTAGAGCACTAGCAAAAGGCCTTTACATACGTTTGTTAGTACTAACAGATAAAACCCACAACAAATGTAAATATCAAGCTTCACAATTTCAGGAGTGTATTCAGCTGCCTATAGATGGGTAAAGTCCTGCAGGTATCACCCAAAATTATGTTAGAGAAAAATTTTAATAGCTGACACATTACTATTCTAGCTCATTTTAGCAGATTGCTCTGCAAATACTGCAAAATTCAGCACGAAATAAAATTTGGCAGAAAATAACTCATTACCTATTTTTGAACATTCATAAAATGATTCTACTTCTCAACATACATCTGCATTACTTTCAAATTCATGGCTTCAAACAACTAATGGATTAGTTTTTCAAGCACAAAATAGCAGATATGGCATAGCAATTTGGTGATTAAAAATACAAGTCTTTTCCACAATTACATAAACATCCTCAAACGTTCAAAGACTGAAGTGTCCAGCTGGTGTCACTGACAAGCGGGTTCAAATGTGGATACTAAACCCCATGGCTCACGTTCTAGTTCACGCTACCCCATCCTTTCCAAATTCTCACTCACAAGTAAAACTCCAGGCAGTAAACAAATACATAGCAACCGGAATCCTCACCGCGGTGCTAGAGGGTAACACGGGTCCTTTGAGAGACAGAGGCTTAGTATCTTCTAAGCTTTCCTAAACCAGTTTCACTTTTCTATAAATAAAGCTGCTTATCACTGTACTTAAGCTTCAGGAACTTTAATTAGACCAGGAATTTCTCTAATGATTAGATAAAGGCTGTTGCAGTGGATTGGTAACAGTCTTAAAACAAAAGGCTCCCTCCTCCTTTCTCCTCTTTAAGTACATCTTACTTGGTAAAGTAACCACAGTCAAAGAAAAGAAATGGGAAGAAAAGCCTCCTTTTGGAAGCATATTTTCTGTTTAGTAAGTGGAGAGGAAATAATTATATACCTCAGCACATCCTGCAAACAACAATTTCAACTTGGCCTTGCGCTGAAGGCCTAAAAAGAAATCAGAGAAGTAGTCAACTTCAAAGGAAAGCCTACAACAGATAAAAACTTGAAATGCTGGACTCTTAAGGCGCTTTGGAGGAGGAAGGCAGACTTCTGAAGTGCTGTGAGCTCAAACACTAATCCATGCAAGACAGAGTAAAAACCTCCTAATTTAGCACATTCATTGACAAGAGTTAACTATTTAATACTCCTTCTGGAGTGTTTACTGATGAAGCCATGTTTGTCTGACCTTGAAACGCTGCTGGATTACTGCACTTGCCTGCAGCAGTAGCTGTTTCCAGAGAAGCTGCTGAGCAGCCATGAGATCTGCCAGGAGGCCGGACAGGGTGTCACATTCTTATTCATTGTGTTTACTCACCAGCAGCACAATCCAACTTTCCAGAGACACCAAAACTACAGTGACTAGAGAGTGTCTATTTACTGCTTTGTGAACTTGGCGAGGGGACCAAAGTTACTTTAAAAGTGTGTAATTGATATGCAGATCTATTTTAAAAGCTGTGCCACAATTAGCACTTAAAAACCACACAGTTTTACACTAGTTGGGTCAAATTAATTTTATTATGCTCCATGATGAATTGCCACCAGTGCAACATCCTATTCACTGTACATTTCAAAAATTCACATACTAAAAATTTCAGTTTGATAAATGGAAAACTGAATGATTGAGAAGTTCTTACGGATTTCATACGTACAAGTGGCTAGCTGATATTGTCTATGCACACAGAGTGTTGATACAAAAGCCTCATGCTAGTTTGTTAATTGCTAAGGCTATCTGGACAGTCATTTAACCAGAATATATAAGAGGCCTTCATTACAATGTTTAGCAACAATGCACCAGTATCATGAAATGCTATCTTCTGCTCATAGTGCAAGTGGCGGAGTGCTGAAGCATGCAGTTATGAGTAACTTAACTGCCATCGCAGTCTTTATGCCTGAAATTTATCATGTACAAACACTACTTTAAAGTAAATATTAACCTGGACACCATAGAATGTGAATGTACTTTTTGTATGAAGAAAGAGAAATAGAAAAAACAAAAGCTTTCTTTGGCCAGTATCTACAAATCAAAGTTTTATTCAATAATGTAACTTCAGAGCTCCCAAAACCTGGAACAGAAATTTGATTAATGAACTGTGATGCTTAATTCTTAACTATATTACAGAAACTCCAATTCTGGGAACATAAGAGCTAAACATATCTAGTAAGTAACATGTTAGGAAAACCTCTAGGCCTCATCTGCTTAATTTTAAAATGCCCTATATGCAATAAAAATAAGGGAGCAGTGCCAGAAGTTATATGAAAGCCATACAAATATTTTCCTTATACACGAGTTCTTAATTCCACTGCCATTAGCTACCCCAGGCTGCACTTGCACTTGATCCAACGCTCACGTCATTACAGCAGCAAAGCTAGTAGGAAGTGTTTCCAGCAGCAGAAGGCAATGCGAAAGTTACTCCAAGAAAGTGAGACCACTTGGAAATTTTTTTTCCTCAAGTTATGTGCTTAAATTACTCTTGGAAGGAAGTCGGCATCCTCTGAATAATTTAACTACAACCTTACCTCTCCCACTACTTTTCAGCAACTTTCCTTTCTTCTCATATGACTAAATTCCCTAAAGACTAGGTTATAACTGGGTTAGAAATCCAAGCCGTATCATGCAGGTCCAGCCTGTCAAGATCAGGTCAACACTGGGTTTCAGTCAATACAATTCTGATAACTTAAATTTAGTTTGATACCTTGACTACAGTCAGACCCAGGACACTACTCATTAACTACACTCCAAGTATGACTGACTTAACTAAATATTCTGTGTCAGATAATGTGGTTTTTAGAAAGATTTTCTACCTGAAAATTACAGTAAGTACAGTATTAATGCTGCAGATATTAAATACCCACATAGCATAGATTAATATTTTGTAATAGGCAGATATGCCAAAGTTTACTGCACTACAAAGTACAATTTATATAAATGTGCAAGCTGTGAAATGAGAATACCACTTTCCATCCACTTACTCAAATGCTATTCTTGCGATTCAGGTTCTTGATCTTCATCACAACCCCTGGTCTTAAAGCCAACATATGAAGACAGAATATTGCCATAAAGTTCAGTACTTATTCAAAGTGTATATTCTGAGTTAATGGCTTTCCAACCTTATGGATGTAGGACTGGTGTTTCAGCATTTGTTGTGTACCATAACGCAAAGACTGCAAAGTAATATCACTTATGTTTATTAGTACACCAATGTCCTACAAATTTTTAGAGTAATTAAACATTATTGAAGCAAGCATTAAACGAAGCCCTTCAGCCTGAAAACCACAAAAAATTGATTTTAAAAATAAATCGAACTGTAGCAACTGCCAGCCTCCAGTATAGCCCCCGGTAATTTACACTTCTTCATTCTGGAAGTAAGAGCTGGGAAGGAGAGAAAAAAAAAGACTGAACTTGCTTGCATCAAAGATGCGTTTACAACTATTACAATGTAAAAAGCCACCCTGTAACTTCAGATAGAGAGTTCCCTAATTGAAGGATTTAATTACTTCTGCTGTTCAGTAGCAGTCAGTATAGCTACAGTAAGGGCAAACTAATCTTCACAACTAGCTGCGTATTTCTGTGGTGATCTTGTTTTATGTAAAGCATACTGCTAAGGTTTGAACTAAATGTTGTGATGTATTTGAAACCATGCAATAGTATAAACCAGCCTCAACATTCATGTAGCACTGCAGTTGAAATGAAGGGGCTAAATAAACTAAGAGCTGCATCACTTAAAGAACATAGTGCTATACTAGGTTTTAATAAGAAAATTTAGATACAGAAAAAGTAGGGTATGAAAATAGTGTTTTCCTTCTTGCATTATAACTAAATTACATTAAGGTTTTTGTCAGTCTCACATATTACATTTAAACTCCCTTATTGATGGAATGGAAAGTATTCACATGTACATGATCATCCAGGTGTAAACTTGCACACATTAACAGGGAGTAGCTTTGTAGAGGATTATGACAAACCTTTACAGATTAAATGAGGTATTGCACAGATTAATAAAAAAGCAAAAGGCAACAAAAATATACAGCAAATTGGTAGAACATTTACATGATAATTTTACAGAATCCATAGACAGAAAGTAGTGTTTAGTATATCATTCACCTTAAAAAATATATATATAATAATATATGATCAATCATCCCATTCATCATCATCCTCAAAGTCGTCTTATTCATCTACATCCTCATCGTCCTCTGTAAGACAAGAAAAAGCAAGTCACTTGCATGCACAGAATTAACCTGACAAAAGTGTTATCGATTTCTCCCACAACCTTCTGAAAACAGAACAATCAGTTCAAGGTCATCACGACAATATATTTAGTAATAGTCTATTTTAAGATTGCTAGACGTGACATTTGGTTTAGATAGATGCTGGCTGAAAGTTAAATGTAATTTGTTTCCTTTCTCACTCCTCTCCCCATGTAGGAAAAATGTATCTTGTTTTCTGCTATGAGAAAAAGAATGAGAAGTTCTCACTGAACACTTTCTACTTATTACTCTTTCTTAGAAAATGTGAAAGCCAGCTTGTTCATGACCGGGTTTTAAACTTCAAGTACAAATTAACTTCTGAAATGTAAGAACTGCTTCCTCAGGTTTACTATGTAGTGGAATTTCTGTTTACTGTATAAGCAGATAAGAAAAAAAAATCATGAGCTAAAGACTGTGTGGCTACTGGAATATTCTAAGACATGTAATGCGCATCAACATCAATGTTTGTGGTTAATTTTATTCAGCCTTCTCCTCTTTTTATATGTATCATAATTTTAAAATTGTAGCCTGTTAAAAATAAGCTACTTATTTGTTGGGCGAGAGCATTTCCTTCCCTAGAAAGGATGTATTTAGCACACTTCTGGTATTTCGTTTACGTAAAGTACCAAAACTGGAGATTACTAAACAGGGCAGGGAATCAACAATCTATATTGTATTTAGTCAAATAGTCTGCAGACTGCAAGTGCAGATTTGGTACCAAGGTAAGATCTGGAAGAAAAATGTATCAAAGGCTAAACAGAAGAGATGTAACCAAACAGCTGCACTGCAGTTACTGAACTGCATTTATTACAAGCTGGTATTTGAGAAATGCAAATCCTCTTGCAGCCTTACTTTTTCCAAGCACTGAAGTGCGAAAAGTTGATTCAGTACTAGTGTACGGGATTAGTCGAGTAACTCCAGTTATCCGATTATTATCCAGCAGGCGGCATCCAAAGCCCACTGGAAGGCACAGCTTTAAGAAACTAATCTTCAAGAGCTTTGTTTCTAGAAACAGAAGGAAAAACCTTCCTTCCAAAAATATTTTGACACCTTATTTCATCAGACATGTAGTGGATAAAAATGTATCAGTTAAAATAAAAATCTTCACAAGAATATTAGCCTTAATTAATCATTTTAAATTCAGAATTACTGCAAACTACTATACACCAGTAATTCAAAGTAGCACAAAGTAACCATTGAACTCAACATTAGGGGTCTGCCCACAATATGCTGACATCCATGGTTTTTTTCCCCAACACCTTTTTACATTGAACAGAAGTGTTAATTCTTAAAAACCTGATACTCTGAGGCCAAAAAATTCGCAGACTCACCTGAAGAATGAATGGCTTTGCTCCTTTTCTGCATAACTTCCATTAACGCACCCACAATTCCTGAGGTGGGTGCAGGTGTAGGTGGTGCGCTCTCCTGACCATCAGATACCTTGGAATAAGGATACATTAGAAAGATGCAATTAGCAAAACAGAACCTGTGTATTTCAAGACAAACCTCCTTGCAAGATTAGTAAGTTTTTTCCTTCAGCCAGAAGGAAGAGTGAAACTGCACTTTGTTTCTTCAGCTCAAGTTAAGTTTTTATTTTTAAAAAGGTCAAACTTTTCTCTTTCATCATGTAACACAACTGCAGTTGGTCCATATTCAAGACTACATATTTCAGCTTTGACTTCTCATGAAGTGAGGGCTCATCTAGAGTAAAACTGTACAGGCATGACTTCTGGGGCTGAAAAATTATTATTTATTTTATCCTTGGTATATTCCACAGAATATTCTTCCTTGTTGGGGTTTGTTATCCAGGTCTGCTTTGCATTGTTAATTCCTTCTGAAAATAATAGACTTTGATACTGCATACTTGTAATGGCACATAAATATCAACACAGTATCACAGAATGGTTTGGGCTGGAAGTGACCTTACAGATAATCCAGTTAAAACCCCCTCCCATGGGCAGGGGCACCTGCCATTAGATCAGGTTGCTTAAAGCCCTGTCCAACCTGGCCTTGAACATGCCTCACACATCCTCAGGTGCAGTAGCATGGCACAAAAAAAAAATCCCAACAACAAAAAAATTACCTACAGGTAAAATTATTTTGAAGATATTCAGTGACATGAAGAAGAAACAGTAAGAACCTGAAACAGCCTGAGCTGCAGAGGAACAGCAGAGGCATCCCTCATGACAGACACTTTTCCAGACATGGGCAGCCACCTTCTGACAAGCCTCAATGTTTGCAGCGACAGTTCGCTTTTAAGATGGGGGGGATCTAGTGTTTGCCTTCCAATGCCATTACTGCTCAACTCCTTCCCTGCAGTTGTACAGACGATTTTACTGAAGCATTCACGAGACCAGCAATCTTTCATAGTTCTTGCAAAAGTTCTTTACAGCTATGATACCGTGGTATCATCACGGTAGGATTTAGTGAAAAATAAGTTTGAAACAAGGATAATTTCATGCACCAATACTTCTCTACAGTAAATACGTGTTCTAAACATTTTCTCAGCACTACTGTTTAACGCATCACTTCAAAAACTTTTGAAGTTATGATCCAGCCCAAAACAGAGAAACAATTTAGTGTTGATATTGTAATGGTGCATCCATTTGCAAGTCCCAAGAAGACCTAGATGGGAAACAGCTTTTACTCACAGATTTCAGCTGTATACCCTGCCGTATCTGGTCTAACAGTGCATCTCTTCCTGAGCAGGACACTGGTCGACTGTTCTGTTCTACTTTCTTTAACTGAGCTCCTTCTCTGATTTGATCCAAGAGTGCTGCTTTGTTTCCCGCAGGAACTGGAAGCTGGTGATCAACCTCTGAAGTAAGGCCTGGTGGTGGAGGAGGACCAGGAGGGGGTGGAGGAGGAGGAGGTGGTGGAGGAACAGATGACCCACTTGCTGGCGGTGGCGGCGGTGGAGGCGGGCCGGACGGTGCCGATGATGAATGCACGGGTGGTGGTGGAGGATACATCCTGTTTGGAGGAGGCGGGGGCACTGCTGCACCAGGTCTAGATGGAGGTGGGGGTGGAGGTGCTGCTGTGGGAGCTCTTGATGGAGGTGGAGGTGGTGCCCCTCGGCCCCTAGCAGGGGGAGGAGGAGGGCCTGAGCTATGGGGCGGTGGTGGTGGAGGGGGTCCTCCTCTACACGGTGGTGGTGGAGGTGGAGCTGAAATGAAACAAGACAATTTGCAATTACATGCTACTCAATATCCATAAGTCTTTCAGAGACTAGCAGAAAAAAGAGAAAAGGCTCTGCCTTGCCTTTTGCAAGGATCTCTGTGCTTGTGCAAATGTTACCAATTCTGGATTAAGCTGAATAAGCTATGCTTAAGATCAATGCAAACCAAGCTGAATATAGCCGCTATGTCTGTTGTGTATTTTGTAAAAGGATCAACATGCAGGAAGCAGGTGCAATACATAAAAAGACAAAATAAGCTTGGTCATTAATTTCTGTTTGGTCCTATGGCAGTGATTGTTAGTTAGTGTTTGAAATTCTCACGACAAAATGCAGAAAAAAAATTTCAAAAGAATCCTCTAAAATTTTGTTGACCCAGGACAGAAGACAAGAGAAAGTGGTTCTAGAAAATACACCTAAAATGAAATACAGAATTTCCACTTTATAATCTATCCATTCTTTTATTAGGGAATTACAAAAGCAAGCATTTTTTGAAGTAACATCTTCCAGTAACAAGAAAAACTACTAATGCATTATGATGCAGCCTAAACTGGCTCTTAGTTCCTTTTACTGAAAATTAGCCCCAACAATACCTTTATGGCAGGGACCGTAGAAACCTCGACGCACAAGGATCACTTCTATATGAAGTGGCCTTGAAAGGTACTTGCTCTGCTAATGGCATTTTAAATAGCACCATTTCCTCTTCCATTAACCATCTAATGGTTTATGGTACTTTTGGTTGTGTTATTGTTGCACAGAACTACTTAATAACCCAGGTGCCATCATACAACTAAAACTTCACAATTTCACATGCTTTGATAATGAAAAGGATATTTCACTCAAGAAGATACTTCTTTACTACTTCTATTACCTCTTTCATGTTACATGCAGAGATATCAAGATATCTGCACCATAGGAGAGAGGGAACATCCTTATAAAAGGGATTTTGAGGAAGTGCCTCATCACCTCCTTCCCTGCTCAGCTAGAGAAACATACCCGTCCTAAAACTGTGTCTTACATTCTTAAGTTCCACAAACTGCTCTGGGCTTTTTCCATCCCTTCAAAAGAACAACACTGGGAGAATCTCCTTTCAAACTTCATAGATTTGCCAAGAGACATACTGCTAACATTCTTGATTTAAAAAAGTCCCACCACTTTCTGGCTGACATGACTGCAGTTTCCTTTTGGGACACTGGAGGCCAGTATTTTAAAACATAACTTACTCGGCAAACACTACAGACAGTTTTCCTGCATTACTGAAAACATATACAGCATGGTCACGCTCTAGAGTCTTCAGTGTCTGTAGATTTTGAACACAAGGTTTAAGTTTTCCTGTGGGTTTATCTGCATCGTACCTAGAGAGATAAGCCCCATCCCACCTGTGGAAACAGAGTTCAGGAGTTTTTATAAGGCTTGTCTGCCTTCAACTGAGTGAAATGAGGAGCAAGGAGGGAGCACCATTACCTCATCCTCTCTCCCTTCTCCCCCCAGACAGATGGTACAAGCAAAACAAGAAAATAATTTGTTTTTTCATAAATGCACATTAATCTGAATATTGCCATTAAGAGAAAAAGTTTGTAAAAATCTTCTGTTGGTGGTATTGTCACTAAAAATCCCCCGATCAACAGTACCAAAACTAGGGAAATGGCAGAAAAAACAGGAAAGTAACTTCTATCTGAGCAGAACAATGTCTGCATTCTCAAGTCAGCATCCTGGCAGAGTCAATATGTAAGCACAGAAATTCTTGTAGTAAACAGAGAAAAATGTGTTTCAGCTGAGAAAGAACACTTCAAACAGCAGTCAAGCCTACACATCAAACAACATAATTGTGGATAAATCCACTGAAATATTTTATCTGCCTCTATCAGAAAGCACAGAAGCAAAGTATCATCATGCATGTAAAAGGTGAGGCAGCTTTTCTTTCAGTTTTACACATGCAAGTGGCCATAATGTGAAATTAACACATACTTAATAGAAAAATAAGCATTTTTAAAGTATTTTAAACTAATCATAAAAATCCAAGGCAAGTCTTCCCAATCCAATTTTATGGTCAGCAGTCTAGGATCAACAACTCTGTAAACACTTAAACAGAGTTAAGATTAAATAAAGAAACTGGCAGATTTCTTACTGAGAAAAAACCCCAAACACAACTGAAATTTTGCTTGCAATTTAAAGAAGTTTGACTGTAATTTTCAGCATTGCAGTCAAACAGGTGTGGACTAAAGTTTCTCATCTAATAAAGAAATCACACAGCAGCATGAATACTTCGAAGCATTTGCTTAGATGCCAGCTCAAATACATACCACTCCACCGTGGGGGACCTAAGAAATAAATGTACACAAGTCATTGTTCCCTGAATCTGTATCACTTCAGTCACTTGAATAATTTACTCACTAGTTTCAAACTGCTATAATTTCAATGGCATTTATATCTTATTTCTCTTCAGAAGTGTTCTGGGCAAACTTCCTAAAGTTTCATTTAGGCAGTGTAATTTTCAGACTGACTTGCTATGTTCCACTAGATAATATATCAGCTGAGATCACATTCAAAGACTAAGAAAGAAATAGCTTGTTTGGGAGTTTTTCTGCAGCAGAAGCCTGCTCAAAACTTGCACTTTTTACTTTAAAATAGAAAAAAAGCCTTAAATATTTTCATGTAAAGTTTGCAGGTCTCTAGCTGTTGCAAGGGTCATCACATGGTGCTGCCAAGGTAAACAGGCACCATGCATACACCAGTCAGCCATGCACTACTACCGTAAACTGACAACAGCAGTATGGCTTCCAAGATTTTAATTTATTTATAAGATTGAGATTATAAATAAATATGCAACATACGCATTCTGAAAAATCTGGATTGAACATACTGCATAGTTTTGCAGTCAGACTAAATGCTACTGGAAATTACTTCACTGACATAGGTAAGATCCCTACTCTTTAAGGAACAAGTACTCTCATGGGTCAGGCATGAACATTTTTACATAGTGTAAGGTGCACAGAAACCTTATGAAAACTAGTGCAACTGCAGTGACATGAAGTCCAGAGAAGAGAATCAAAAATTGTTCATCATCAAGGGTTTCTATTCTAATCCTCGAGGCAAAAAATGCCCTTCTAGTTTTTACGTGGAAATAAAAGGAATCCCACCTTGTCTGCGCAGTTCATTTTTAACAGCTTCCACTCCTCCTGTTTTTTCAATGAAATCATATATAACCTTTGAAGTTTCTTTGTCTTTTAGTTGAGCCTCCGAAATTCCACACAGATCAAACAGGTTTTTCAATTCTGGGTCTAAGTTGTTCACCTGCAAGTAAGATTCATCAGTTTTAAGTAGCTTTGAAATAGAAGATTCTTTAAAAGTATCATTTGTACTGGAAAAAGAAACAACCCATGTAGTTAAAAGAATAGCAAAGCCAAATATATGTCAGAAAAGACTGGTTTAGGAGAAAGAAGTACCTTGCACAAACCCTGAAATTTTGCATCTTTTCCCCTCAGTCCCGGATCCCTC
The DNA here is from genome assembly GCA_026283785.1 of Coracopsis vasa. Lineage (NCBI taxonomy): Eukaryota > Metazoa > Chordata > Aves > Psittaciformes > Psittacidae > Coracopsis > Coracopsis vasa. The sequence continues at coordinate 49,247 of JANHGB010019647.1, forward strand.
CTATTCCCTTGTATGTCAGCTTCTCTCTATGTCTGCATCATACTATAAAAATCACCATTTATGTTTATTTAAAGGCAATCTTCACAACTTTACATTAAAAAGCATCCACAACTTTTAATCATTCAGTGC
>JANHGB010019647.1:49475-59917 GCA_026283785.1 Coracopsis vasa
GGGACCTGCCCCTGGCTTGCAGCCTTCGGCACAGAGTCAGTGGGGAGAAGGGAGAGGGGACAGGAGGGACATGGGGGACCCAACTCCAAAGGCAGCAGCTCTGCTGTCACAGAACACACCCACACAAACACCATAAGGGCTTGGGGGTATTGTGAGGGGGTCCCCCATCAAAACCTGTGTTTGGATCCCAACCAACATGTCCAATGTGTCTAAAAAAGCAGAAAAGTCCATTTAATCAGCATAAAAAGGACCTTGTTAACTAAAACAGGACATCAAGATAAGTTGAGATTATTACCAGCTTCTAACTCCAGGCTTATTAAGACACTAAGCAACTCTTAATTCTCAATGTTCCACTTGAGAATTGAATAATAGAACTTCCTTTACTCCCATTTTTCATCAGGTCAAAAAGACCAAGTGGAGTTTCCCCCTTTAGGTTATAGTCTGTGGCAAAACATGAAGGTTCCATGCCCCCCTGGTGTGCATATGGATGGTGATGGAAGGACTGCACAGAGAGTCTTTATATAGTAACTGGACTCAAGCTACTGCCAAGGTCTTCAGTGTCATGCAGGTGAAAAACCTCCCCCTCGCTGTCAGAGTTGTTTGTTCTCTCATCACCCTTCTCCCATTTACATCTTTCAAAGTAAAGTCAGAACTGTTTTCAGCTGCCATCTCCCATTTCAGGTGTCTATTAAATTATTATTTTTACATGATGCTATAATCAGCTAAAAAAGGCAGAAGAGTTTTTGGCCCTCCAAGCTACTTCATGCAACCTGTTGGCTACAGAAGACAGACACATAATGTTACCATCACTCCATGTTTTGAGTTTCTTTTTGCCAATGGCCACTTCTAGAAACTTAACACAGTTTTCAGGGAAGTCCCACTCCATTTTAGAAATACAAGGTGAGCTGTCAGCACCCAATGCAGTTCAGACTAAATGCCGAGGGTTGTTTTGATGTCCTTATTCAGTGCCTAGCACAACAGAGTGTCATCTTGCTTGGGTCTGTTAGTACCACAGCAGCACAAGTTTTCTTAATGAGAACACTGAAGCTCGATGACCATTTTTGGTCTTGGTGTAACTATGATCAGTTAACTAATTAGTTTGAGGGGCAGTAAGTAAAATATCTGGTTTAAAATGACATTATGCTATAGAAAAGGCAAAAAAGGAAAGCCCCTGTTTTGCTTAAATATTTAAATGCCTTTCATTGCCAAAATATGGGATGATTTATGGGTAACAGTATTCTGGACATTAAGCTACATTATGCTTCACATAAATTAGACATACATTTCCTAATACATAGTCTCATACCTGACTGTAATGTATCAACTGGGGTATGTAAATTGGCAGAAAATTATCCACCAGTGCAATCTGAGCCATGTATTACTACACATCTGTGAAAATCAGGGTGCTCTTTTAAGAGGTTGTGAGCATACAATTCAGAACTTAGTGCACTTAATTGATATTAAATTTCAAATTAAGCAGTGTTAGCAGTATTTCTCCTTCATTTTTCATCCCTCAGGGTAAACGTGTACGAGTAACTTAACTGTAACATGCTTGTTTTCAGAGGTCTTGTCAATGAAAATAAATGCTTTACCAGGTAAATGCAACTCTCATGTTACTTAAAAGAATGTATACAGCACTTAGGTATGTTAATGTTAAGTAGCATTCAGGTGTTTTTTTTTTTTTCTTCAGAACACTGAAAGTCCACATCTGTCTAACAGAAGGTATTAAAAATTTTAGCTACTGATTGCAACTTTGATTTGGCATGAACAAACAGTGATAGTGCTGGTCTTCATCAGTATCACAGCTCAAGCTGTATACACATTATATACATGATGCTTAACATCACCAAACACCAGTTAACCTCTATGTTTGTACAAAACAAGCAATTGAAGTTTCTTACATAGTAAGATGACACACAGCTGCACTCTATAGGAAAATTAACCAGACCTTAAGCCAAACAAAATAGACTTTCAATCTTGTTTTGCAAAGGTTCACCACTTACAATTTAGTGTTACATTTAATGATACTAGAACGTATGAATGATACTAGGGAAGCAATTTAGCCCATCTCTCTTTTTACTTTCTGTCCACTATCCCATTCTACAGAGCACTCTCTCAACACACTGTGCAGTAACATTACTGTAACTGGTAATGCCAGTGACTTTCATGGAGCTCTATTCTGGGAAAGCATGTCAGTGGAAGTGATGCAAAATAATGGTCCAAAAGAACAAGACATTCACTTCTGGCATGTAAACCTCGCACTGGTTTTTTAATGCTTCACAGAAACTGATCTTTCCTGTAACTAAAGCTCCTTATTGCTTTAGCAAATAAAGGCAACAGATTAAAATACCAAATTATAGTTCAGGGAAACAATAGTTAATTCAGTAAAGTGACCAAAACCAAGTTTCATGAAAGTGAAGCTTAAAATGAAACATCACAACCACTCAAAAAGATTAAAGATACATAAAAAGTGGTACTAGAGAAAATGCAACCCACTCCCAAGAGGTGTATGCGAGCACACTGTACTTCCATTACAAGATATGGGTACTATGCCATGTACCAGAATGAGTCAGTTTGTAAGCAGAAAACCAAAGATAAAAACATGGCTATTTCATTTCCACTGTTATGACAAGTCAGGACCTGCATATGTTGACTAAGCAGACACTGCTGTAAGAATAACACTGTCAAGGAGTTGATCATTGGGGCTGAATAGGAGTTTGCACTGAGCTGACTACTTCAATAGGCATACCTCTATACCGCCGATTGTTTTCTAACTGTTTCAGGATAGCAAGTTACTTTTTGTTTATAGCTGCAGTAAACTCCTCACCTGTGTATAAGCTAACTTGCTTTTATACCCCACAACACTTCAGCTAGCACTCACTTTAGTTCATGGTACACACAACAGTCACACATTCAAGTCTTGAGCATTTGCAAGTGTAATTCACACACACACACGCACACACGCAAAACCCAACAAAACCCCCATCCATCAAAAAGCAAACCCAAACTCAAAAAAGTCCTTACTGGAAATTTGATGGCGTTCCAATATCTGCTTTTGTCAATCTTCTCTTTTTAGTTTTTCCTTTCTTCTTTTCTTTGGTATATGAAATATTGTTGACTTGTGGAGTATAAAATCTGTTAGTTGTAATTTCCGGGTTTTTGATATCAACAGTTGCCATTGGTAGATTTGGGCCTGTGAATGTAAAGTACAGGAGTTTTACTGCTGCGTTTCACCAAGTCCATATTTAACCTACAAACTTTTTGTTTTCTGGAGTGTAAAATACCTGTTCTGTAACCACAGCTCTACATGCCAAGTGCACCCAGCTGGGTTCTGGATGTCAGACACACAGGCTAAGTCATTTGCTGAAGGAAAAAAAAGTGCTGCAAGAGTAATGGCAGAAAAATTTTCTAAACTAGAATTTGGTTTGGGGTTGGTCCCCTCCCCCCCCACAGATTTGGCAAAGAAAGTAATTTTAAACTAAAGAGCTGTCATGTACAGAACACATGGAATGAGAGACATTGAAGCTACAGCACAGCTACTATCCTAAACTAGATCAAAGAAATGGACACACCATTTTCTTCAAATACAGGAGAGTATCTATGAAACTACTCAGGGTTTCTTATGCCTCACTCTTTGACAGGTTTGAAAAATAACAGAAGTCCCAGATAAGAAACAGAGCTTGAAGAGCAGTGACATAAAAACTGCACCAGAAATACAAATTAACCACTCAGAACATAATTCATAATTTCAAACCTCATTCTTCATTATAAACAATTCTGACACTAATTTTTCATAACTGCATTTTGTACGGATAAGTCAATGTTCTCTAAGCATTCTAAAGGGACCAACAAGCATTAAGTTTCACAGTCCAAATTCCAAATCAGGAAAGAGAAGCAGACAATACAATGGATAAGAAAGATGACATTTGTAGTTTAACACCTTAGTGGGAATCACCTAGTACTAGCTGGAACAAGAAACAAGAACAAAAATGCAACACCAGGCTAGACAAAACTAATCTAAAAACATATGACAACACCCACATTCCTGCAGGAGTCTTAAAGGACAAGACTTAAAACCTCAGGGAGAAGAATTTCTCGTGTTTTCTGCTAAGCAGAAATGCTTTGATCTAGAAATGTTATGATCTAAACAACTGTCCTTTGAAAATACCAAAGCACAAACTGACCACCTACAACTATGCAAAACAATTTGCATTGTTAAGTTCACTTCAAGTTAGCATTAAATTCATTAATCACCAAGTATTATCAACCCAAAATTTAACAAGTGGAGTTAGGTAAAAATCTTCAGGATGAATTGAAAATTACTGCCTTAATGTCATTAGATACAAAACCACTGTAGGAGTTCATTTTCACTTTAATCACCTATTAATTTTCTCTATTATATTCTCTCTACTTTCAGCCATTATATTGACATTTGTAGTTTCAGCAGGTGTACTGACATTCAAAACCAAAACATGTACCTCTGCAGTGATTATTCAGCTGAGCTCAAATTATGAATTTGAGTTGATTCCTTAGATTATAATAATATTTATACAAGAGATCACAGTAAACTCTTAAAGACAAAAAATTTTTCTTACCATCAGGTTTAGACCTTAGATGTCCACGAGGGATAAAAGAACCTTGGAAAGATTTGTGCTCTTCTAGAACTGCCATATTTATATCCAGTAAAATTTTTCCCATCATAAGACATGCACCTTCCCCATCAGGTGTGGCCAGCTCAATAAATGAAGGCGAAAGAGGCATATACAGCTCATCATTAGGAAGTACCTGACAGTACAGTGGCCTTAAGCATCCACTGTTATCAATATTTGTGACACCTTCGGAAGGAGCTCCAGAAAATGTAGTACAAAACATTCTGAAATGTTAGTTCTAGGAAATTCTCTGTATTTTATTTAGAACCTCTCTTGACATCTGTCCCAGACTACAGACAGCCCTACTATAAATGCAAACTGCTCTAGTTTTTACGTAACTGTTAATGCCAATTTGATTTTAATCCTGCAATTCCACAAAAAAAAAATCTTAAATCCATACCACTGAAAATGTCATCTGAAAAGAGAGTGCTTTTTTCACGCAGCTTCAACGTATGCAGAAAACCCAGACAAACAAGCCCCACTAAAACAAAATTCCCCACAGTATTTCAAACATGGATCATGTGAGTACAGAAATGTGACTGTTCTTGTTTTTCAGTTTTAAAGGTAATTACGCATTGATACCCAGGACATAAAAGCAGGTGTTCCTTTTTTTTTTTTTGTTGCTGCTTTCCAAAGAGAATTTCACTGCATACAGAGAATAAATAAAAAACCCAGCTGATTCTACAATTTAGCTGCTTTTTTGGTGGGTTCCCCCCAGTTACATGCTGATAGTATGTATCTGCTGTAGCCTGAATTTCAAACACTAAAAGGCAAAGTCTGTATAGAATACAACCACCTGAGGCTATAAACCCTCACCCTGACCATGCCTCACCTGTGACTACAGAGGGCATGACCACACTTAACTTTTTGCCAGCAGAGAAGGCAGGAATCATAGAATTTGACAGAATCAGAAAAGAAAAATGGACGGGTTGTGAAAGAGTACGTGGATGCTCCAGGGAAAGAGTGTACTAAAAAGCAGAGATGCTGAGAGCTCTGACTAGTGATTATAGACCTGGAAAGTAAAAGCTATGGGCATAAATCTATGTCTTCAATATTCAGGATAATAGCATAGGACCAACAACTGCAAATTCAGTATGTGAGTATTTTTCTCAAAAAAAACCAACCAAAAAACCAATAAACCCCCCCAAAATCACAAAGTTTTTACCTGAGGTCTTACAGCATGAATTATATAAACTATTTTATGGACAAAAGTTTTTGCAGGCTTAGTTTTTACAGGTGTAATTTTCTCAAATCTTACTTCAATCACTGACAAAGTAGACAAAAAAAAATGCTTGTGTTACAGTTAGTAACATTTACAGTAGAGACAAAGGCTAAATGTTTTGTGGGAGGTTGCACTACACAGTCATCACCGCTGCTTCAATTCCCATCTGCTCCGTGTACACTGCTATCAGGGATATGCTGTTCAGATGAGCAGAAGCAAATGTCGCTCAAGAGGCAGAACAGTTAAAACCTGCTGAAAGCTCAGAAAAGCTGGTAAGATGATCATGGATGGTATTACTATGATTGTTTCTAAACTAAACAATCCAGTCCCAGTTGAAGGAATCAATATTAAAAACTGCCTGGCATAAACTGATGATTGCCTTGAATGCCCTCAAAACTTAATGTCTATGAAAGAGTAATATTTTTAGAAGTATTCCACATGAGGGAGGCTTTGTTTAGATTAAAAAAAAAAAAAATATATATATATAAGTAGTTCCCATAATTCAGGATTTGTTAAGGATTGCCTGTTTGGTGACCTACACCAAAATGCTTGGGTGTCTTGGTTAGTACAAATTTAAGACTACCACTTCAAGCCATAAGGGGACCTCAGATGATCAGTTGACTATACTGTTGCTCAAGCAGCAAACTAACAGATACAGGCATATGACCTATGATCTGGAACACCAACAGAAATATCACAGGAGAAATCACTTTTTAATTTCAGTGTGAATTTAGAACTACAAAGACTTCAAACTTAATACTCATTGATGCACTTTTTTCAGATGAATCTAGAATAGAAGATTAAAAAACATGGGATCAAATTGATATATAGTTTGGACTCCTTCCACCAATTTCATAAGATGATCTCCTGAGGAACCTGATCTTCATGCCAGTGAGACATATTCCTGATACGTAGATAGACTGAAATAATCCTTCATGTAAAAAAAAAAGTTTAATATTGACAAGCATGACATATGACCAAAGGCCTATATTACAGTTAGCTAGATACACTGAAATTGAAATTTTATGGATGTTTTATGATATCTGTCATCATTATGACTGTCTTTAGACAAATAGGCCAACTTTAAATATCATCAAGGTTCTGTCTACTGATCCTATATAGGCATATTCTGAAGAAGAAGCAGCAAATGCAAGGTACAAAGTTTTCTTCTCAGTTCAAGCTGAAAGGCCTCTGTCCTATTTTAAACAAAACATGCTCCTCCATTCTTTACAAAGCCAGCTAAGCCACAGATCTTTCAAGCGACAACTAAACAAATACCAAAGAACAGGAACAAAACAAAAATACTAACCTCCAGAATAAGAGGTTACTGCTTTTGCCACCACACAACTATCCTGAACAAGTCCAAACCAAAGCTATACATAAACACCAAATAACAGGAATACGAAAAAATAAAATGCAGTGACTCATGCAAAAAGCTTACCATTTGGTGGGTCTCGTCTTTTTTCTGTTGAAAAAGAAAAAGAGCTCTTTATTCATAGGTATCACAGGAAGAATTCATTCTATATTTTCATTTCAGGTGAAGCTTTCAATGATGTTGAACTCGAATAAGAATCTATTAATACTCCTAAAGCCTACTTGTGCAGCTAAAAAAAACACCAAAAAAACCCCTAAAAAATATTACAGAACCCCCCCCCCATTTTAGATAATAAGCACAGATTTTGAATGCTCAAACAGAGTAGGAGCATAAGGTAATAACTACTGAGCTGGTTTTCAGACATTTTGACTCCAAAGTAAGATGCAATATTAAGAAAAGCAGCTGTTTTGGTACAACCTATCAAAGAAAGATTTTTGAAACATTATGCTTTCCGATTTCCACTAAATGAGACTGTTCCTTCATTTTAATTGAAATATAATTGGCACTTTTATAGAGTATTGTTCTCCCACAGAACCTAAAAGACATTATAATTATTTTTGATTTATGCAAAGAAAACAAAACACTTCATCTGTTATCCAATAGGTAGCTAAACAATATGGAACAGAACCAGAATCTCCTTAGTACTAATCTGATATTCCACTTACAATGCCAAACTGTTTCACAGATCATGAAGAATTTGGCTTGATGATTTAAAACGGAGTTGTAAACATTTCACATTTCAGTGTTCTCAGCCTATAATAATAAATTCTTTAAATGAGATTTCTCTCGCTTACTATTAATTTCTATCCACTACAAACAGCATCTACCCACCCTGCAGCCATCCTTCAAAACCCCACTACACAGTTACACTATTCACGTACCTACACACATACACTTAAGAATTTTGGATTTAGCAGTACACATATGGGCAAGCAGCTTGTCATCTCACTACACCAAAAAGCATGGTTCTCTAAGGAATTTTCTTTCAGAACTGGATTATCTGAAATCTAACAAGGACTCCCAAGAGTTTTGTAATAAGAATTTGTAACATATGTTTCACTTTACAGCAGGTCCCAGAAAAGCTAACATACTATATTTTTCCAGACACAAAACCATAGGGGGAAGGGAGAAGGTGCCTCCACAGATGGTGCTGACCTTGTCCTAACAATACTAAAAAAAAAAGTAATCTACAATCCTAAGCATGTGAGGCAAGTCAGCCTTGTATCAGTCAGCTGATCTTCAGATAGGAATAAAGAACCTGTCAAGGTCATCAAACCTTCAAAGGAAGATGAGTAAAACCTCTTGAGAATCAACTTTTAATGAGCAAGCGTCCTAAAGACAGACAGTTGCCTCTTAGCTCACCGCAGCTTAGTTTTATGTACAGAGGTGAAGAATCTCTGCTAGGGTGCCTCAGCAAAAGGTATTAGGTCTGAAGGACAGGGAAGGAAAAAAGGCTTTTGGCCAAATCCTGCGCTTTCTTTTCCTAGAATATTCAGCATAAGAAACCACTGATGTTGTACTTCCAAAAATAAAGTAAAAAAAAAAAAAAACAAACCAAAAAACAACCAAATGCAAACTCAACTTTTGGAACATAATTAGAGTTTTATTTAACAATTCAGACACAGCAAAGGAGAATACAAGGCTGACTGCAAGTCACTTGGCACAGGATGGGAAGCTGGCAAAAGCAGGAGTTATTCATAGGAAGTGTTAAGTGGCCTTGTGCTGAATCATGGGAATCCATTACCATTTTCATTAGAAGAAAAAGTTCATGAGAAAAGATAGTGGAAAACAAAGCAAGACATTTAAACACTTCCTGTAATTTTTGCTGGGTATATAAAAGATGAATTTGTGTCCCATCAGGTTTTCGGTGGTTCCAACTGCTGATTAGAAAATAGGAACTCCTGTTCTGAAGTGCAGATGACCTGACTGGAGAGTGGAGGATTTCTCCTTTTCTGAACATGGAGATGCCTACTGACCTAAAACAGATCAACTTCAGCAGCTGCCTATGTCCAAAAAACACACCTCCCTTTAATAAGTATTCCTGGAAAAACGAACTATATCTGCTAAGACTCGAGATGAACAAGCTGAGCCCTTGTCTCCCAGGCAGTAATAACAAAAGCTGTGACGAAAGACATTAAAAAACCCGTAATAATGCTCTCCATATTAAGAGATGTTAATACCCAGCTTGAAGCTTATAAATTGCATTAAGAAGGGCAGCAGGACCTAAAAGCTTGTGGAGGACAAAGGCAGCTTCACAGAGGGCTAACAGAGCTCCCACCCATGAGCTACAAGCAGTTCATAAAAATTAAGTCAAGAAGCCTGCTACTTCAGAAAGACATTTAGAGCCAAGGCTCCGTTCTACAGTCTCTGCTGCCCTTTTATGGCTAAGCGCTCAGCATGTGGAGAGGACACTTGGGTGCGTGTTTCTGAAGCAAAATAATAAAAGTAAAAACTAATGGTATGTATGTGCAAGACTACACAAAGTGAGAATGCACTACACTGACAGGCGCTGAGAAGAGAAACAGTGTGTTCACCAACTATTTGGGATCAGCTTAAGAAGCAAATGGAGAGGTCTACCAGAGACATTATCTAATTACAGTGATTTCTTCCTAAACTAAGGTTGACAATTTAATTTACTTTAATAGCTAGATGAAAACCAGCCTGATATTTAAAAAAGATTAAGACAACACATCAATAATTCTTTCTCTGATTCCTCACTCTATTCATTTGCAAGCTCTTGTATATTCTCTATTCGGAGCCAAACTTTCACCTCTCCGGAATTCCAGATGCACTTACTAAGGAGTTGTCTGTATACTAGAGTGCATTTCATTCCGAGTGAGGAAAAGCAAAATACTGTTGCTTTTTCTTGCAGCTGTTAGACAGTATTTTGTGTACTAGTCTCGGCACCAAGACATAGATTTGTGAGCCAGAACTGCTGTTCTTGCTACTTTCCAACAACATAAGCCTTCCATAAGACTCCAGGAAAAGTGTTGTAGCAAGCCCTGAATGGTATAACAGGCTGCTAAGTGATCAAATGAAGCATTCATTTCAGTGAAAAGCCTGTCAGATGGCATTGCTATGAAAATCAATGTATTTTAGAAGCCATGGGAGTAAAATCCCATTAAAACAGAAAAGCATCAAAATACCAGATTATAATCTCTGTGTTTGAGAATTTAAGATGCTTTAGAATGCACAC
>JANHGB010019650.1:0-20066 GCA_026283785.1 Coracopsis vasa
CTCCTTTTATCTTCTTTTTGTCTGTGTTTATCTTCTTTTGTTTTGAAGGACATAGATGGCAACAACAGCATCTATCTAAACACGTTTTTTGTTTTGTTTTGTTTTTTTTATTCCAAATGGACACCTATTACCATCTAAAAGCAGTGATATAAGAAGTCTATTTCTTAGAGCTTTAGCAAAAAAGCAGAGAGTAATATAAAAAAAAAACCCAAACTTGTTTAAAATTAGCCTTGTTTTGTTCCATATATGTCATACAGTTCAACTGATTTCTTCTGATATCTCTATATGTTCAGTAAAAGTTAAAAAAATATTTTGGATAGCTTTTATTATCATGGTACTCAAATTCTGAAATTTATCTATAAACTATATAAAAAGCTGTTCACAGTATTATAAAGTAACAAGATTATGAGAACAACTTTGTAAAGCCCAGCCGACCCGTTCCATAGCGCTAGTAGCACTAGTAGCTAGGTTTTCTATTAGCACCTGTCATTGTACTATCCAACCTCCTAAACAGTCTTTTTAGGAAAAGAATACCATTAAATTACTTTAATAACATGCTAGATACAAATTAACCTTATAAAATGGGTATTTTAAGGATTTCAAATTGTAGTGCTCTCTCTGCTTTCAGAATTGTCTTAATATATGTCTTCTCTTACCTCTTCTGTGTAAGTTTTAAAATTAATTCTTCTCTTAAAAAAATACATTGATTTCAATCCCCCTCCTGCATCTCTTTATCCACCATAGAAGAAAGGGTTTAGCTTAGGTAGATGCATACCTGTCTTGTTCACATATCAACTTTTTATCTCCAGAACTGATTTTCAGAAAGTAAAATTATGATTTTAGGAAAGTTTTGTTCTTTGAAAGCATGTACCTAACATAAACTAAACTCAGTTATGCTCAGAAAGATTAACCACTAGAAGAATGTAGAAAGGAGATTATACTCTGGAAAGCATGGAGCCGTTTCCTTTCATAGACATTATTTGTGGTTCAGTTTGCTGGGTTTTTGTTTGTTTGTTTGTTTGTTGTTTTTTGTGTGTGTCTATTTGGTCTCAAAAAGTTAAATTCTAATGAGAAACATTCCCCTTCAGCAGCTGCCTCCAGCAGGACAACAGTGGCTCAAGTTCTTGCCCAGCTGATCTCAAGGGCAATAAAATCCCAAAATGGGGAATGATGTAACCTGGCTATTTGTGATGGCTTTTAAAATGAGATAGACAAGGTTTGATCATTTTGTCTGCAGTTAGATGAATATGAAGGTGCTTGATGTAAAACACCATGTTATGCCTGGCATGAAAACTGAAAACTTGCCATATTGTTTTCTTTTACTTGACTTCGATATAAGTTAACAAAGCAATTTCCATTATCTTGCTGTTAACAGTGAACATAATAGTAAATATTATTATTTTCCTGAAGTGCATTTCTTTTGTGTTTCTTTTTGATTTTATGACATTTAATTTCTTGCATTCATTTTCTGCACAGCTGAAGTGGAAAACCCCTCTTATTTCCCAACTCCCATTTTTCCATCCCAACCTTCCCTCAGCCATCTTAATAGAGCAACCTGGTAAATATACAGAAAGGAAGACATTGTCTGGAATGTCATCATTAAGGGAGCAATTAGATTTAAAATAGGTATGCTCTAATTTAAGACCATTAATCTTTCTGGACTTCCATTTATGGGAATGGATTTTAAGAAGAACTCAAAGCATGAACTCAAAAAAATGTTCTTTTTGTAATGTAACTATTAGTAAACAAGCATTCATTCATCATGTAAGTATTTAAAGGAGTAATACGGCTCTTTGGAGGGCAATAAGAAGATGAGGAGAGTACCTCAGCAAAAGCTATTAACACTCGAAACACCCTTAAGTGCTGGATTAACAGAAAACTTCAAAGTTTGCATGAAAGAAGGAGCACTACTCAGAGACAGCAAGCATTAATAAAATGAATGGATACATTTAGTCATATGAAGACTGTTTATTCATGAAGTGCTCAGGAGAGGTAGCAGGAGAAGCCTTGTGTATCCAAACTTCAAATCTCAGATATACCAACACTCGAAACTTGAAGAAGTGCTGGACCAAAATTTAAAGGTTTTCTCAATGCCAGATAAATCAGTATACTGGGCCATCTTTAATAAGAATTGTTCCTAAAGCTAGGAAAGTTTTAAAGTCAATGTAACAAATATGTAAAACACTAATTTTAGATTTTAACTGCCAACAGGAAGTTGCTTCTCTGAAAGAATGAATTAGAAATATTTTTCATGTCTTTTAACTGCTGAGGCAGCAAACTCTTGGTAAAAACTCAAATTTAGCAAATAAGCTAGAGCAGTGGGGTGCAATAGGTATCACAAGTGGCCACTTTTTTGGAAAAGGAACATCAGCTTTTCACACAACAATACTGTCCTGGTGTCTAAACACACCTTACTTCCTTGTTCTAATACAAAACTAGGTGCCCTATTTGTCATTGCAGGCCCATAGAAACACTGGAGGAAATGCAGGCAAGATTATTTGGAATTTACCTGTAAATGTTCTCGTTAAGGACCACTCTATGACAACTGTATATATGCATGTACGGGTATAAGTATCTGGATATTCTTTTGTTCATTGTTTAATTTATGTGAGTTTCAGGGAGGACGGGAAACAGGAATGCTGAATCTTTCCAGTCACAGAAAGTTAAAAAAGAAAACCAACCCAGAACTATTTCCAATAATTTGAAGTATTTTGTGCCGTTTCTGTAACTGCTTAACAAAGATTCAATTTTTACTTCTTGAAGATAATAATGGATGATAGAAACGCATTTGTAGAATGCTTTTGATAACAGTCTGGGAAGCATTTCCATTGTAATCTAACTGTGATTTCATATGAACCAGAACTGACTTAAAAACGGCTAGTTCAGAGACCAACACTTCTGTAATGTAGCAACACTCCGGAGTTTGGTCTAGCAGCATGACTCTAAGTTAGAAGTTATTTTACATAGGTTTTTTTTTCCAGCCTGTGCTTACTCCTTCCTGTATAGTGGTGCACTGTATTACAGCAAACTGAATAATGAAGAACATGGTTTTGTATGAGTTCTCCTAATGCCTTCACTGGAAGTTTTCTTTCAAACAAACTATTTTCATTATTGTGGTAACCCTCAACCCTGGTGGGCAGCTCAGCCCAACCCAGCCACTTGCTCATTCCCTCCCTGGTGGGAACTGAAAGGGTAAAAGTGAGAAAGCTCATGAGTAGAGATAAAGATGTAAGACAAAAACTGTGCTTGCAAGCAAAGCAAACCAAGGAATTCATTCATTCCTTCCCATTAGCAAGCAGGTTTTCAGCCATCCCCAGGAAAGTGAGGCTCCATCACACGTAATCACTATTTGAGAAGACAAAATGCCTTCACTCTGAACATCCCCAACTTGCTTCTTCACCCAGCTTTTATTGCTGAGCACAACATCATATGGTGCGGAATATCCCTTCCGTCAGTTGGAATCAGCAGTCCCACCTGTGTCCCATCCCAGCTTCTTGTGAACTCTCAGCCTGGTCGCTGGTGGGTCAGCATGAGAAACAGAAAAGACCTTGACTGTGCAAGCACTGTAGAGCAATAGCTAAAAAAATCTCTGTGTTATCAGCACTGTTTTAATCACAAATCCAAAATACAGCACCATACAAGCTACCACGAAGAAAATTAGCTCTATACCATCAAAAAAGAGGAAAATTATCAGATGGAATTGAGACGGAATATGGCAGTTGTTATGTACCTATTTCTGGGAATGAAAAAGATGGACATTTCATAAGCAAGCTAATCTAGAATTTCAGTGAACGTTTCTCTCCAGAAAATCAGCTCTTGCTCGAACGCTTCATTTTGAAAGGTAGGGAAAATTTCTTGCTGCAGTCCTAATGAAAACCAGAGACTGTAATTGCATAATTCAAAAGAGAAAGCAATCATCTAGGAACTTGTAGTTAAAAGTGGTTTTCTTTCTGAAATGATACATGCAACTGGAATTCAATGCCATCTTTAATAAAGATTATGTAATTGAGATCAGAAACATACACAAAAGATATATGTATAAAATCAAAATATTCAGGAAAGGGGTGATGGAAAATAAATGAATTAACTCAATAATCTTAGTTTTAGAGAAGGTCTGCCTGGGCCCTAGTAGTATTAATGAAACATTCATTCTTGATTATTTCAACATTTTCAAATCTGAAGGATGGATTTAGGAATTGAACAGCAGAAATCAGTGTGTCATCTCTGCTTAAGTCAGTCCTAGCATTTTTCTAGAAATTGCATTAATAATAGCTAACATTTGACACTAAAGTTTAAAAATTTAGCCTTAAGCCTATTAGAAATGCTGAGTAAATGTATATTATAAGGATTTTAAAAACTTTTCAGGTTTAACAATATTCAAGTATTAATTTTGAACTCGGAGTTACTGGAACAGCAGCTTTTCATAAGGCTTATATCCCAAATTGCCATGGCTTACTGTCACAAATGTGGAAGAGCAGTGTAATTGGTTAAATAAGAAATTATGCAGTCTTAAGCCTGCAGTGTTTTCCAGGTCTGGAACATTTCCAATTAGGAGCCAATGAATATAGGTTTCCATGGTGATTAGCTAAAATGTGGAATGAACTTCATTTCAGGATAATTGCTACATATTTACAGCTGAAGTGCATCTTTCAGTTTCAGCCTAAGATTTTCAGGCCCTAATCACAGCTTGTGGATCTGAATCTACTGATGAAACCTATAATAAAACGCAGGGATATCCCGCATTTGTTTGTGAGGCAGGAGGGTTTACAAGAGACTGAATGTAATTTTTGTTAATTAATTTCATTCTTTTGGCTTTTGTTTGATTGCTTGTGTAATCTTTAAAGAAGCAGTACATATTCTACTTTTTAAAAAAAGAAACTTTAATAGAGAAACCCTTCTTACAACACTTGTGAAAGCAGCCAGTACTTTGATTATCTGTCAGTAACACAGAGCTGTGTGTTCGTGTTACATTTTTCTCAAAGCTTATATGCATCTACAGTAATTGAATTTCAGTATAGCTTTTTCATACCCTATACTTCCACATTTTACATCACAATACACTTGCAAGCAAAAAGTAACAGCTTACTCTTTCACAATTTTATGGCATTGAGAATATGTGCAGCAATTAGACTGTAATAATAGATGCCAAATGCTTCTTTAACAGTGATTCTGAAAGCCATTTTTTCTTGGTGGAATGAATGACTATTTACAAATCCACTTATCTTAAAAATTCTGGTTGAAATTGAAGAGAAAGATTGACCTGCTTAATTAGGACCTCCACCTGGTTCAAAGTTAAATGGCCTACTTCTCTGTGGAAGGAAGCTGACATACTCCTTAGATTAGCTTATATCCAATTCTGAACAAAAACCTAGTTACTTTTTCCACTGGTCTCTGAGCTGTGTAGCTGATTGTACAGAAAGAAAAAATGCTATTTCTTTCAGCTACTAAAAATTCTTCCTTGAACAAATCTATTAAGGATTAATATCAGGGAATTCTTCAGTGACCCATTCATTATCATGCTAAATCTGATTTCTGTAAATGAAGGCACAGATCCATCCTGAGGAAGTGAGAGACAGGTTGTCCCCACCTGGCCATGGGGATGGCCTTGAGAACGACACCAGAGTCAGCTGCAGGGCTGCTGAGCCCCAGATGATTGCTCAGTATGCTCCAAAATGGCAAAATAATTACTGCATGTGAATACCTAAATGTTTTTTGTCATGACATGCTGAATTATGTTGGTATAGTATGAAGCTGAAGGTATCTGGCAAGATAGGATGGATTTCGCAGACTTCTGAATTTTTAAGTTCTGAAGTATTTGTCATTCACTAAAGGATTAAGTTTTTGTATAATTTGTTGCTGTGTTATATGTGTGGAGACTTCTGATATTTTTAACTCCTTCCTTCCCTCCTTCCTTCCTTCCTTCTTTCCTTCCTTCATTCCTTCCTATCCTTTCTCCCTTTCTTCTTTGTTTTCTTCCTCCCTTCCTTCCTCCCTTCTTTCCTGCCTTCCTCCCTTCCTTCCTCCCTTCCTTCCTTACTTCCCTCCCTTCCTCCCTTCCTTCCTTCCCTTCCTGCCTTTCTCCTTTCCTTCTTTCCTTCCTTCCTTTCTTCCTTCCTTCTTACTGCTGTAGCGTAAAAGGCACTTTATACAGAGACAGAAAAATTGCTAGACCAGATTGTTTAGATCAGTGACATTTTCGCAGGTTGAAAGGCAACAAAGGTATTCTTGCAGTTGAAACCACAATGAACAATTTCTGAGGCAAGCCTCTGGTACCCATATTATCTGACTAATGTGTCACAATGATCAGTAAAAGGATGCACTAATGAAATAACAGCTCTCTTAATCACTTGATTAAAGTTACAGTAGGACTCTGTGCAAGGGGTTGTGAGCCAAATTAACATCTGGCATGTTATAAGAATAGAAAAAGAATAACTGAAGGTAAGTAGATGTCTTTGCAACAGGAAATTATGTTCCTCCTGTGATTATTTGAATCTATTTTCTGAATATTTTTGAATTGTTTTTCCTTAAAAGCTGCAAAAGAAAATAAGCACGTGTTTTGAGGAAAAACAGAAATGGAAATAATATATAAATGGATTTGATCTGGTGACAAGCTTAGCACTGCAATGAAATATTAAATGTACATAGTTTTTATCAGATAATCTGAACCATAGATGATAAAATATTTCTGTTAAATATTTATTAAAAAGAATAAAGGTGATCAAAGAAATAACAAGAAACAGTGTGATGGCTTGACACCAATGAAATCTGAGGGTTTTTGTATTCGATTTTCCAAATTCTCTTGTTTAGTAATGGATGACTTTAGTAAGTATATATAAATATATATTCCTCTCTGTGTTTTTGTTTCTCGTGCCTAAAAAATGGCAAAAATTTTATCTCATAACACGGAACTTTCTGAACTACCGATGAAAAGCAACCTGTAAAAGACATATAAATTATGACCAAAGCTTGCATATTTTCTACACTTTATTTTATGTTAATCGTGAAAGTTTAGTGTTATGTGCTGGCTGAGAAAATGAAAAGTGTTTTGTTAAGCTATGTATAGCTATATAGGAGTAGTTTTTCTGAGTGAATTTCTGTTCTGGCACAGAATTATAATTTTAGAACAGAAAAAGGTAGTTTCTTCTGGCGTTTTTTCTGGAAGAAGAAACTTCAAGCAAGTAAGCAGGGCTACCTTTCACATCTCAATGTAGGAGATACAAATTGAAAAATGATAACAGGACCACTGGACGCTGTCAGGCATTGTCTCTGAAAGCTACTGAGACTGTATATTAATTAGGATACATCAAGTTTAATCACACATGGTAAGCTGTGCTTCTAAGGAGTTCCAGTTTGTCATGATGCCTTCCCAGCATATACTTATCGCTGCTTTACCTTGTTATTTAAATTGAAAGTATTGAATTCATGGGTGGAAATACACATTGGTGAAAAGGACTAAAATACAATCTGAACACTGTCTGAAAATCTGAAAATACTGTCTGAAATCTGCTTATCCATTGGCAAATGATTCCTATTCCTTCCAGCTATTAAAAACCTTTACTTTTTCCTATCAGTTTTTTGTAAATTGATTGAAAACTAGCTAATTTTTCCTGATTGAAGAATTCCCAAAGCTTATAGGCAGCCTGGTGAGCTACTGTTTAACACATCTTAAATCTATATTCTTTCCAACTGTCATGCAATATTCTTTTGTAATCTGGGCACAAAATATAAACGCTAATGGAAATATGATGATTATTATTAGAGTTCTAGTATTCTTATAAATATGATTCAGAAATGAAAATACATTTTTACACTTGCCTGCAAAAGAAGGTGTGAGATTTTACATAATAGCAATTCCTTCCATTTCAAGAACAAAAAAAATTCTGAATATTTTTCTCTCTAAAACCCATTGTTCAGATCCCCATCTGAAATTCTGCTCATTTTACAGAAGGGCATGATGGACATTGTCAGGAATGCAGCCCTTAAGATCTGTGGAGTAATAACATGGAAAATGAATGTGAAACTCAGATGTCAGCATTTACCGTGATGCTATTTCAATTTTCGATTGAAAATGGCTGGGAAAGCCTGGGGGAATTATTATCATGGGATAATCAAACTCCCTGTTGTGTGTCATTGATTATTTTTCCTTTTTTGATATTTAAATTTATGGAAGTTTTCTATTTTTTTATTTTTCCTTATGTTCTTCTTTAGAGATTCCTGTATACTTTCTGAGATTTATATCTATTTTACCTTGTATTTCACTTGATTTGATTTAGTGATAATTGATCGTGAGAATGGTTAATGCATTAATATATAAGAACATAAGACTGCTAATCTGACATAATTAATGATGACAAAAAGGGCATATTCCAATCTGAATATTATTTTCTTTTTGTATTAAATGAAAAAAAAAAAAAGAAAATTGAGGAAAACAGAGAAGAAAAGTAAGTCTTGGCTATTTGGCATGAGCAGGACAATTCCTGTGACTCAGAAACTAAGGAAGACAGAATCAGGCAGGCTTTTTACAAACTTCACAGCAGTATGCTGGGGACAAAGATAAACAGAGTATGGCAGGCACGTGATTGATCTGGGCCATCGCAGTGCCCATGGTGGGAATCACTGGAGGTGGGCAGGCACAATTTTCAGCTATCTTCTAGGAGTGCCAAATGTGTTAAGGGGTTTATTATTAGCTATTACAAATACTCAAATTAGTATACAACTGGAAATAGAGTGACCCTGCATCTCCATAGACTTTTAGACTTCTTCAGAATTTGTCATTCAGTCATTAATTCCATACTATTTCTAATAGTTTGCCGTTGGAAAGACTTTCAGAACGTACATACTAGTGCTGTTCTTTTACACTGCATAATATGATTGCTGAGGGGAGAAATCCTCTGTGCTCAGGGTCCTGTAGCACTTCCTGGATCCCGATGCTTATTTCAACCAGGATGTCAGGGGACGCTATTCTTTAAATTCAGTAAGTTGTTTCTGTTACACGGCTGACAAGAATCATTCATTATCAAGGCACATGCTATGATTCCGTAGTACTGACCCTCCTACTTGAGAACTACCACTCTAAGTTACGCTTTTTCTTATCCTTGGCTCAAAACAGGGAAATAAAGCGACCTATGCCTCTTTTATTTTTTTTCCTAGATTTCCCATTAACTGGGAATCTTTCCTGAAGAGCTCAGTCACAAGCTGTACTGCGTATCTGAGAGTTTCTGGGAGTTGGAAATACATTCCTCATTTTCTTTAGCCTGTGTGCAGGTCAGTAAGCAAATGCTGATGGCCAGTGATGACCACTTTGGTGAAACTCCATCTCCACCAACAAACTGTTTATGTCAGCACACTGTAAAATGACTTTGCAGGGAGAAGAAATAGTGAGCAACACAATCAGTTATCCAGTGTGAGTGAATAAATACAGTCACTTACTAAATGCTAATGTATCTTCAATATGCTAGTCTTGAGCAGTAAATGGAAAATGTGTAGTTTTGATCTAACATAGAAGAAATGTTCAGTACTGAAATACGCCCAGAGTTTGGAGCACTGAAAAAAACCAAGTAGAGATATTTGTCTCATTTATAGTGAAAATCTTGTCCTTTCTGTTTCATGTGTAACCTTTTCTTTAGACAGGTTCTGTTCCTCTGGAATTTAAGAGCAAGGTTCTTATAGACTTGAAGCTATAGTTATTAATGAAAAATGATATATCAACCATTACTTGTGAAAGAAATAGCAAAAGAATGAAGTTCTGATATGGCTATTTAAGATTTGGGAGGAAAAGATGAAAAAAAATCTCTATGTTGTGACTGCATACTCAAAAAGCAATCACTCTTTCAAAGTTGCCAGGCTCTAATACATTTCAAATACATTTTAGTGAATGTGACATAAGGTATTTCCTAGTCTTTACTGCCTAGTTAATACATCATTAAAGTCTCTACATGGAATACTGACCCTTATGCAGAACAAGCGGAATCTGGGTGCTTGAAGTTCTAAGATGTTTTTTTCATGTCTGCCATTGTTTTTCTTCACCCAGCTACCTAGAACTGAACATCTGGTTGTCACTAACACATGAGAAATTAATCTCTTATTACTCAAGCTCTTATCTTCTGTTACTAGAAAACCTAAAAATATCATAAGAAATGTCCAGTGGAAAAAAGTTATAGTCTAACAACAATAAATGCGATGAAGCGCATGTAATGCTGCTGCTGCTTTATTTTCTCTAATGATTAGAAAGTATGATGCCAGTCCTGATACACTGAAATAAATGGTTTCTAACCTATGAAGTCTTTCTTTAAACCCATGGAAGTCTAGTTGTGGAGTGTGGTGATGTGTTCTACAACTTAAAACTTTGATAAGGTCAGGGAAGGTCTATTCTTCTTGATCTGTAACTAACTCCTGTTAAGGTAAAGTGAAAATGACATATGCCATTTAAAATTAATTGATGAGTCAGCAGTTAGAAAGGCACATCATCCTCTGCTAGGGTGGGATTCACAATTTCTGACAAGCCATTTGAATAAGGACACAAATGTGTATTCGTTCACTAGTGAAATGATCACAGAAACTATCCTCCAAATACAGTACCAGACTCTTCAATAAAAATGTGGGCATGTGTGAGGACAGTGTCTTAGCACCAGCCTAGTACCTTGCAATGCTTCTTGCTCAGTTCTCTCAGCTTACTTTTGTTACATTGGCCTGGTCCATAGTAAGTTTAGAAATTCCACTCTAAACCAGGATTCTAGCCCTGGAGATTGCTGCAGTGAAACACATTTTAAAGTTACATTTGACTTTTTTCTGAGTAAATTTTTCAGGCATATGTTATTTTTTCTAATTTCTTCTTTGCAGGAGATGAGAGTTTCCACAGTCTATTCCCTCTGTATTTCTCTCATATCCTCTGAGAGGTCAGGTACAGAAATGAGGACTCTGTTGCAGGGTGGTGAAACCCACCTTTTTACTGAAATACTAAATTCTGTCCCTCTGAATTTAGGTTTGGAGCACTACAAAGATTAAGAAAAAAAAAAAAAAAACCACAACAAAACCACCAAACCAAACCAAAACGTAAATCCCTTTCAGGTATTTATTATTGAACTACTCAATAGTGACCTGACAGGAGACTGCTAAAAACTAATCCTTTGCCTTCAAACTTTCCTCTTCATTCCAAGTAACTTTTTAGTTCCTTTTTAGTTGCACTAATAGTTATAATCAAAAAAACAAGGTAATTATATATTAACTATAAGCCCAATCAGCTTCTAACCACCAAGGACTTACGCAAATAGTGGGTAGGATGAGTACCTAATGATTTAGTCTTTAGTCAGTGAAAATTAATAGGACTATTTATATTCAGTTCTCAAATATCCCAAGACATTTTCAGCCAAGTGGTCTGTGCATATTTAAAGCAGAAAGAGAGAGAGCTTACATATTTTTATTTTAGGAAGAAATACAGCAGAAGTAAATTGATTCATGAACTCGTTCTATCTTGGTGCAAAGAATACATGTCAAGTTGAAATCTTCAGTGATTTCAGCAATAGACAAAATTATTACTACAACTTTTAAAACGAACCTTGTCAGTATCAGTCATCTTCAGTATGCTCTGAGTCATAAGAATAATTTGAGTCAGGAGTAAACTATGTGTAAGGATCTGCAGTCCTGAGAGAAGACTTAAATGAAAGACAAGGCCACAGGACTATTTTTGAAGAGAATATTTCTATTTATCACAATTCCCATGAAAGATTTTTTCCCTTTTTGAAAAGTGTTAGACTGCAATGAAGTGTGACATGGATACATTAATACCACTGCTCATCCGCATTAGAGGTAAAACTTGGTACATGTCAGCTCCTTACAGTGAGAGCAAGAGTAAGTTCATAGGTGACTTTGGTCCTGATATGCAGCATTTGACATTTTGTTGCTAGACTGTATTAAAGTCTTTGCATAGCTCTGTACAGCCAACTAGTTAGTGGTTGTTATAGCAGAAAAACTTTTCCATGGAATTTTTTGGTAGTCCCCACCACTGACCATCAGGGCTTCAACAGTTGCTTCAGAATGATAAATCTTTCCTTCTTATGCAAATTTTAATTTGATTTTTGACTTTGTCTTTCATTCAGTTTTTAGTCTCCACTTTAGACATGTTTTGTGTAGTGCTTATCATCTTCTGTCCAAGCAATTGTGCCAAGGGTAGCTGTATAGCTCATTTCTGATGGCCCTTGTAAGGCAAAGCAATGTACTGTTTTCCATCAGACTGTTTATATGGGAATACATCTTATTTCTATACGCCTAAGGAACAGGTTTGTCTGGATAGTGGAGGGCTTTCACTGGAGCAACAGGACTCACATGGTAGCAGTCTGGTAGTCTTCACAGGTAACAACTGCCACTAATATTGGTGCTCCCAAATAGGTAAGACCAAAACAGAGGATGCAGATCTGTAGAATAAGTCAGAACGGCTTGCCAGCCTCTTCTGGTGCGTTTGTCATTGCAACACACTCAAACCTCCAGAGGACAGGGGCAACTGCATGAGAAATATCAGGGCAATATTTTGTTCGAGAATTTCTTTTGTGTCAGATGATTTATAAAGCTAAAGAAATAAATGGTAAGTTCAAGGGATTTTTAATAAAGACTTTGAGATAGACTAGTGAAATAAAGATATCAAGACAGACTAACTTCATCTCAAACTAAATGACAGAATCAATCTGACATTGTAAAGATTCAGGGGATGTTTAAAAATCTGGAAGACAAAAGATCAAATTTGTGAATGTTAGGTTTCCCAGAGGGAAATAAGAAAGAAAAGAGGCTGTCATTTTGTAAATAACTTTTAAAGGAAATCTTTGCAATCAAGTATGTGTGTGCCTGTTTCTGCAATAAAAAGGCAAATCCTTCTGCTGACAAGTCATCAAGTGTAGTGATAGTAGATTTTCTGATCCTCCAAAATATGGTGAAGGTTTTAAAATTTCCCAAGAAAGGAATGTAGATTAGATATTGACCTGTGAAGTAGCTGGGGTTTATTGACACAATCTGACCAATGAACTGACATTTTGGCTATGGAATGATTTTTCTAGCAGCAGTAGAAAAACAAGAGTCTGCTCACATCAAGTATCCTTTTTTAATGCTGTTCTTTCAGTAATTCCTTGGTGGATATGGCCAGACAATTTGTTTCTATGCTGTGCTAGATCCATGTGATAGATTTACTCCCCTTTTTATGAGGGTATTCTTGAGAATGTTCTCTGCAAAATTAATTTATGAGTTTCACAGCAGCCAAAGATTTAAAAAGCAAAGCAGGTGCACTTTTTCTGTTACCAGCTTGCCTTGGCAAATTTAGATTGCAAGGACTTTCATGCTAGATTATCTTAAATTTCAAATTATGCATTCTTTTTGTCCTTTTCTAAGTCATAAAGGATGGGAGAAAACTAAGTGTGCCACCCTTATCTTTCATATACTGGTATATCATGTCCTTTTGGATTTGCATTTTGGCATTCAGGTTTTCTAAACATACTTTCTCTTACAACCAAGTTTGGTTCTTTCATTTGAGTAAGTACAAAATGCTGGACTATTTCTTAACACTGATCCTGTGTGAGCAGCGTCTTCTCTGTGATCAGGTGTGAGCCATCTGCTCTGACAACCACCAAAATGGCAATTGCCACTGGAATTCCTCCACCTTAATGACATCATATTTCTTGCTCATGGCGGGGGGGGCTAGAACTAGGTGATCTTTAATGTCCCTTCCAACCCAAACCCTCCTATGATTCTATGATTGAATATTGTGTGGGTGTCAGAAGGCTCAGGCAGAGTATTCCCACCACCAGTGGCTCCTTCTGAACAGCTTCAAAATATGCTCCCTTATTCTGTGTCTTAAGTATGAACAGTATAGAGGCAAGACAAGGCATATATATTTTTATATATATGTCATATATATACATATATATATACAAGGCATATATATTTAAGTTTGCCCTACTGGTTGTGAATGCAAAAATAACAGCTTGATTTGAAAGGGGAACCTTTAAAAACTCTTTCAAGACTAAAGTGTTCATACAAATCACTGTGTTAATTATATATCCTCAAAATTATGCAAATAATCTTTAGTGGTGAATTAATCAATGTTAATCACTTGAAAAATAGCTTTTAAGTGTTGGGTTTTTTTTAAATCTGTCAAAGTATTTAAAATTCTCATGGTGAGCTTACATTTCAATAGTTCTGTTTTATTTCTTTTTAATAGTGACAGATGGATACTCCCTGTGTTATTTTGGTGTTGATCAACAGACACAGTAGGTGATCACAGGTGTAAACTTCTTACACTGGGTTCCAGATTCTTGCAAAGGTTTGTAAAATAATTATTTAGATTTCACATCTTAATGTTTTATTTTAAAGACCTATGGCACAACAAAAATCTTCCTAATGATGATGTAGAAGGTATATCAGCTAAGTGAAACACATTCAGGTTAGGCACTTGACCTCTTCTTTAGAATTGTGGACATAAATTTTTGTCTAATCTGAAAATGTTGTAGAAAACAGTTTTCAAGACCAAGGCATGGAAGCACATTTGGATAACTTTTCGTTCATAAATTATTTGGCATACCCATATCTATTTACTGTGTCAAAGGTGTGTTTATTTCAAATACCTCCTCTGATGAAGATTAGCACAAATGGAGAAAGTGAGATGGCCGGCTCTTGATCCTCACTGGACCTCCCTCCAGCTCTGCTGTAGCAGTAGACCCTGTGCTTTGAAACACTCCTAGACCCAGGAACTACAACATGGCTACTGTTCAAGCTGGGGCTACATATATTTCTGCATTTGGGCTCCTGCTTGAACTCCTGAGTCCCAAAATTTTCCACTATTTTGACTTGGCATTTACATAACCACAATCCCACACATCTAGGCAGCCATTACAGCCTCTCCCAGAGCACATCCAGAAAGTGCTGGCAGAAAGTTTTAGGCATCCTCTCAGCTCAGATTTTAACAGTAGGCTGTTCTGACTAAATGTTTAGGTGAATTTGGAGCACTGTAAAAGTTCTTACCTCACAGTAACACATGGCTTATGCACTGGTTACACACAGCACATCAGGATCTAGCCAATACCTAAATGAAAATTATTAGTGTAGTATTACTGTGAAAATTGAATCCTTAGAAATTCTCTAGAAAACTCTTTGATGTGTGTGTGTGTGTGTGTGTAATGTATTTTCCACACTGAAGTTCATTTTCTTCCTATTAGGGACTATGATGAGGTAAGTTGCTGCCAGTGTATGAGGCTACTAGCTAACACTCTATTGATGAGCTACAGGATTTTGCATAATATACCTGTAATGGTCCAAGGAAGTGCAAAACAAGTTGCATACAAAGTTTAAAAAATCAAACTGAAAACTGAGAGCCAATGTCTCGATACTCTCAAGTTATGGACATAAAGTTTCCATTCCATAAAGTGTACTACAGAATAATTTTAGAAGAAATAAAAGAGGACAGCAAGGTTTGCAGAGAAGTGTAACAGATACTACACATTCACTTACATTGAGAATACCAAATAATAAAGAACTAGATCTTTAAAACTTATGGCTACTCTTTATTCATTCACTCATTCATTCATTCATTCATTCATTCATTCATCCATACATTCATTCATCCGCACCTTCCATGACCTGACTCAAATTATCTGCTATGCTGTGCATTTAAAGAAAGACAATTAGTGAAGTGACTGCAAAACTTTGAATAACTTAATAAAATTACTGTCTTTCAGTATAATCATAGCATATACATGCTTTCAGTTAAATACTTAAGTTTACAATTACTGGTTGCATACGCAATGCAAGTATGCAAGCAGTACAAGTACATAGCCCACATTCTGTTTTTGAAAATTCCCCCGGTTCTCACTTGCTTTACCTGAGACCTTTGATACTCTGAAAATTGGGTTCTAATTGATAGAGTTGGGCGAGCAAGAGATTCCTTGGTGCCAGGACCTCTACTGTAATCCATGAGCAAAAGGTGATAAAAACTTCTTTCATCCATGCTGTAGCAGGAAAGGAACTTTTTTCCTTGAAATTTCTTGTAAGTACCTCACTCATGACTTCTGCCTGATGAACCACTGATATAGATAGCTACACTTTTAAAAGGGTGCATGGTTTGCTCTGCTGCAGCTGTTCCATCTGGAAGCAGCAGAATGCAGAAACAGTGTCCTTCGTGAACTCCTTCAAACAGAATCAGATAGATATCAGAAATAGCTTCCATAACAGGATGTTCGTCATCTGGCATCAAACTTATATCATGGGAGATACTTACGCTGTGGCATAGATAAGGGAAATAAAATTTGCTTTTAATACTTTTTAATGCCCTTTCATTTCCTCTCCCCCCCCCCCCCCAGTAATGGTTCATTGCTGGTGTGCAAGTGAAGACTGTTTTATGCATACCTGGATATACGTACATCATCAGTGCCACAGGAGGGATTTATTAGCATAAACCGTGAGAACTTTTTTTAGGAGCTTGTATTCAGTTCAGTTCACTGAGTTATTGTATTAGATACTATTGTTCTTCAGGACTCAGACAAAAAAAATCTATTTTCTTGAAAGACTGACTTACCTATGCCACAGTTGTTGATGGTTAAAATAAATAGGTTATCAGAAATCTTTCTAAAATATTTTTTATCTTCTCATACAAGATTCTGCTCAGGAAGGAGACTCCATCCATACCTTTGTCTAATTCATCCCTCATCAAAAGAAACAATGTGAAGGAGTCTACAGGTTGGGTTTTACATCTGAAACTGAAGGAGAGCTGGTAACTTGGAAGAATCCTTTGCACTCAGGACTCAGAAATACTGATAAATGCTAGTGATAAAATCCAAACTGCACCGCAATGACTGACACAGATGTTATTTTTGCAGACAAGAGTCTTATGGCACATGAAGCATTAGTCATGTCTTTTAAATAATTCAAGAGAATATTAATATCCTCCAACTGCCTTGTACCTAAGAGTGACAGGTGTGTTTAAATTAACCTCTCAAAAAACACCCGGACTATTCAAGACATGAGTTTACTTCAGGACCACCAAGTTTAAATGCCTGATCGTTCACTCCTTTTAACTCAGTGAAAGGGTTGATAGACCTTGCATGGCCGGATAAGCAAAAAGAACTTTTGTTCTCTCACTAATATATATTGATGACAGTCTTTTAGGAGGAAAAGAGCAGGAACAAGTTTATTTCCCAGCTCACTTGTGTTAGTGTTGAGTGGAAGAAGTGGTAACTTTACACTGAGTGGTATAAAAATGCCATTAGGATTTAGTCTGCCTGTAGTGTTTGCTGGTCACTGTCGGGACACTACTGTGACAAATGAAGGGTTGTTTTTTAACTAAGAAAATAAATGTACTGATGGAGATAGTGGGGTAAGAAAAACTCACTTGACAAATGCTGCAGAGGGAGCAGGACGGTGTCATTTTCAGAGCAGGTCTGTCAAGTCAAGAAGCAAATGAGGGGGACTGGGACAATAATCTTGCTTGTGGCATACATGTCTCACTTCTTATGGTCTGCCTCTGTGCATAACCTACCTGTGGACTGTGCATTACCCAGATTTCTGTCAGGCACCTCTTTGCAGTATATGGAACATAAACATGATTGTGAACATTAGCTCAAATTTGGTGATGTGTGAAAAGTGCACATTCTGGTTGGTTATACTCCCAGTCCTGTGTTTGTGTAGTTTCAATCCTGTACGGCCTTTTTTATTACTGCAGCTGAACCAAAGGATTGCTTTATCCAACTGTCATGCTCTGCTTCTTATTTCTAGAACAGATAGATAACATTTTTTGTTGTTACCTGCAATGTGGGGAACAGGAGTATTGTTATATCTGCCTTCCACAGAGATTAAGTAAAACCCTAGCTAACTTGTCTCTCTGAAACAAAACAAAACAAAAAGACCTAACCCTCCCTTCTCAATTATCTGTTACCTAAGTAACAAGAGACATGGCTTTTCCTTGTTCATTATAATGTACCATTGCTAAGTGAAGCAGAATACTAATATCTAGGTTATGTTTGCTTTGCCAGACTTTTTGCCAGGCATGAATCTGAGCAAAAGTCTGAACTGTCCAGGTAGCTCAGCAAAGGGTATGAAGCACAAGTGATCGGACAGAAAAATCTTTAAAGAACCAGGGATAAAAATTATTGCCAAATGACCACTTCAAAAAATGTCTGTGAATTTAAAATATTCAAGTACAGTTATAGTTATTTCCAAGTACCCACAAAAGTATCTCAAACAAAAACCTTTATACTAGAGGCCAAATGCCCTGACACAGAAAATAGTTGCGTCCCAGTCTGGATTGTTTGACAGTGGCACAACAGCTCAATGTGCTGCCTTGCCGAATCTGGCTGTATGACCCCTTCACCCCACAGGGAACAACTGCCAACAGCTCCTTGGCAGCTGTGGTTGGTGCCCGTTGTGCTAGAGCTGCGTGGTTTTCTCAGGCCCTGGGAATGCAGCTGGGAGCTTCCAAAAGTCCCCAATGTCCTTGCCTTGCCTTCCGAGCTCTGGGACGCAGCTCAGGATCTTCTACTCTGTATCTCCAGGGTAATACTTTTATTTTCATTTAAACTGTGAATTTGAAAAAAAAAAAAAGTAATTGTTTAACTGTTCCTTAAGGATCATTGTGGTCCTCTGCATTTGGTCTGTGTTCTGCTCTTTCAGGGAGACAGGGGGAGGAATAAGGAAGATGTTGCAATTCTTTTCAGTAAATGCTTTGCAGACAAATAGTCATTATGGTTTGCATTAGAAAGTTGACTTTGGACATATGTTGGAGCTTGGACAGGAATCTAATGTGATCGACAGTGACAAATGGTGATGTATTATTCAAAGAAAATTAATATATATCTGCAAAGGTAGGTGGTAAAGACCTTAATGCTCAAACATATTTTTCATTTTAAAAGATCTTTTATTTTTCAGACATACTTTTTTCAGTGCAGTTGCGGCTGTCAGCAGTGACAAGGTTGAATTTACTAATTCATATGTTCCACTTGCACTTTGTAAAGAAGCTAAGTTGCCCAATGAAAAAGATTCCCATTTAGATTTTCTATTTAAATAGAGATAATAATAATAATATTAAAGTGGGTTCCTTATTTGCAATTCCAGCTTTGATCTGTCCAAGACTGTGTTTAGAATGAGGAAGAAAGAGTAAACACAAAGAAAAATTATAGCTATTGTTGAAACAAATGTACTTTTTTATAAATCTTGTTTCTCTCATGTAATTTCTTTCTTATACCTCATAATTGCTGAAATATTTTGCCTGCTTTATATTTTTGTCTCATTTCTTCTGTATCTGTCTCTCTGTGACAAGTAACAGGTGCTAATTTTTCTTTAGTGGTTTGCATCATAGGTTTGTGTTATTGCTGAATGGGCAACTGACACTATGGCACAAAAAGGGTTAATTCCAGCTGTAGACTTTTGTATTTCAGGAGTCAAAGAATGATTTATCCAGTGCCAGGAGCTGATATCTATCCTATATGTGGAAATGTGTAACCCAAGCAGGTCCTAATGTCCCAGGGCAAACAGGACCTCAGGAATAAGAGAAAAACCTGCTTTTAAAAAAATCCAAAACACAAGAGACGCACACTGTCTGCAGGACCACTCTTAGGAATGCAACTGTATCACACACACAGGGATGTCGAGATAGATAGAAAAGCCTGCTTAAACTTGCAAGAAGGGCCTAGGATGTATAGCCTTCTATCGTCTAAGCCTATTTCCACACCCCTGTTGCATTTCCAAACAAATGGTGCTTAGCTTGGAAGTGGCTTTCAATTCACTATGCCTAGATCCTGAATGTCTCCTATAAGAAAAGCTAGGAAGGAGCCAAAATTCAGATGACCAAGTAGTCCATCTTGTGAAATCCTTGTTTCCTGGGAGCAGTTTTATAATCAGTGGGCCTTTTTGGATGTTAGAAATGGTTCTTTATTCGGTCACATCCATATTGACGTGACATCAGCAGTTTTGCAGTATGATGTTTGATTGGGAGTATTGTCAATGGAAAGTTGAACACTCGACATCATAAATATTTTCTTTTATATCTGCTGAGTTTCTATTATGTAGCTTTGGAGTAATTTCTTTTTGTGAAATTTAGC
>JANHGB010019651.1:0-11116 GCA_026283785.1 Coracopsis vasa
AACAGAAAACCAAATGTAGAAATTATTCTGACTATCTAAAATAACTTGCTGTTTCCATGAATACATAGCATGGTTTTGTGCTCAAATAATGCTCTGGAAGATAGATGGTCTCTGTCAGCTGAAGTTCCAGTTATGTAAATGAGGTAATTTACCAGATCTTTATCAAATCCATGAACATTTTCCTTGATTAAAAAAACCCAAACAAACAACAAAGAAGTCTATCTTTGCACACAATTTTTTTATATTTCTGAGTACATTTGTTTTACAAATGAGCTCTCCACAAGTGTTTCCATCAAGGTTTAGATCAGATCAGGAATGTATTTCTGAAGCATAATCTCCCAGTTTTTCCCAATTACCATGCTTTGGTTTGCACTGGGGATCAATCTCAGGGTACATGGATTAGATTTCCTTCAGGCGAAACTAAACTGGAAGGTGATCTTCAGGAATGCACCTCCTATTCTCCAATTCCTAATACGCTTTCATTTCCTAGGATCAGAGTAGAGATAGGTTAAAGTCTAAAGTCTTAGTCTAAGGTTAAATTAATCTGGAATCAGGTACAATGTGTACCTGATCAGATCCTCAGCACCAAATGGATCCCACTACGGATCCAGTCCTGCTGAGCTGCAGTATTTGCTAAAGTAGATGCAGAGTCAGAGAGCTAGAGCATTAGGTCCTCAAAGCAGCAGAATCTTCTTCAGTTTTAGTAGCATGCAAAGGCACAAATTTGCCTGAACCTACACGGGTTGCCTATCTGAAATACTTCTACAGCATCCTTTAGTGTGAGGCTGTCCTTCATGAACAGTTTTTTGTCAAAATACATGGTAGGTTTGAAAGTGCTTAGTCCTATTTTTCAGTCAGGGAATTAAACTGAGCCTGAGGATGCCTTCCCAGTCCTTCCCCAAAGCAGGCGCATGGGTCCCACACAACAAGATGCTGTCCAAACCACAGGATTATTTTTCTCATTTATTTGTATACGTAGAAGATTACCTCCTTTATTTCTTTTTCTTTTTCTTTTTTTTTTTTTATACTGTGTAAAAGACCATATATGATGCTGCCTAACTCCTAGGGACAGGACAAAACATTGTGGTGAGCAGGATATGTGATGACTGCTACTGTGGAATTTCAGCTACTCCTCCAACATGTCTTATGCTAGACCCTGTCAGAGACAAGATACTTGACAAGATGAATCACTGCTCTGACCCAGTAGTAACAATTCCTGGCAATCAGAAAGGCACGCTTTCTATGGCAGCAATGCTAGTAGCTTTAAAAATGCTCCTAAATGAACTCTTACTTTCGGAATCCTAGATCTTGGGGGAATCTGTGTTATGGTACCAAGGCTGAATGCACTTGGAATTTTCAGTCTTGATCTTCTGTGCATATCTTCTGATTTAATTTCTATTCCAGGTTTCCTTCAACATGCCTTAATTTCCCTGTTTCTTTATTTCTTTTTGTGTGCACTCTGTATCCCCAGACATGAATCTATGTAATTCTGAATTATCACCTTTCTTCTTCAAGGAATGTGGTCACATTCAGTGCTGATACATACAGCATTCTTTTCAGAGAATTAATTTGACCTTCATATTGCCCATCTCTTTGTCAAAGATACGTCACACTCATCTTTCTTCTGGATCCTCCTTTACTACTTACAAGTCTAAGGATGCAGACATACACACATAAACAGGTATATATGTGTTTGTGTGTGTCAGTACACTTATATACACATACACACATGCTTTCTTTCTACACATTGATCTACAGACTTCTGCAAAAGATTGATTTGCTATATATCTATACAAGCTGCTCTCCATCTCTTCTCTGAAAACTCTCTACCTCTCACCTACCTGATTTCTTTCAACTTTTCACATCTTTACAGCAAATTATTTTCTAGACTGAGCTTTACCACTCTTCTGGTTGCCTTAGCATTTGGAGATCCATTTAACTGCTGTTTTTCAAAAACTGTGGTGAAACAAGAAACTACAGAAGTAGTAAATAGGGAGACCTTCAAAGTAGCAATAATCTTCAGAACAAAATACAAGTTAATCTAAGTGTTACTGTACAGGAAATCAGCAGCATGCACAGTAGAGAATCAAGCAAACATCCAGATGAATACATTGCATAAATTATGAAATGTTAATAATAAATAATGCATAGCATCTTGATAGCTTTTTTGGCAGAAGTATGAACTACATGGTTGATAGAGCAGGATATAAATACAAGACTTGAATTTTAATAAGGTATTTGAAACATTTTTAAATATTCTTACATTCACTGGTTTGGACATACTCAGAGTACCATGCTTTATCTACCTGCAATATCACACTGAGACACCTGACATGTTATTTCCACTACCCTTCCATTTGACATTGTCTTCGCATTTAGGAAAATAATGGGGGGGGGGGTGTTAGCTTTAAATGTCCCATCATGCTGATGGGACAGTAATCTCTTCTCTTCTTTTAAAAACTGACCCAAAATATCTCCGTTATTTACAGTCTCACTTTCAAGGCTGCAGAGCCCACTGTTCAAGCACCACTGAAGGTCAACAAGTGCTGGGAAGAACTGTTAATTAGCTTCAGCTCCAAATGAGGAGCATAACAGGGAAACCTGTTGAGAAACCACGCAGCCTGTCTTTTTGACTAAGGCTTTGAAGAGACACTTGGGAAACTGAAAAAAAGCAGCAAACTGAACCAAAATCTGCTGTTTGTAGTGTGGGGATCGTTATGTGGCTTAACCTCATAAAATCCAGACAACAATAAATTTCTTAGTTACCAGGAGGAGCCCACCAAAGGGAAACACAGATACCTAAGGCATTGCACTAAAGACCCTGGTGATACTGCCCGGGAACACTGAGGAAGATAAATATTGGAAAAATTAAGAGCATATCTCATGAATCACATACTGCAGCTTAGATATTCTGTGGCAGAAGCAAAACAGAAAGATAGCAATTCTGAAAGAGATCTAAGGAGTAAACACAGGAAGAAGGATCAGAACTAGGGCTGTGGTACTCAGTAACAACAAAAAATAGAACAAAACTAACAGCCAGCACAATT
Organism: Coracopsis vasa; assembly: GCA_026283785.1. Lineage (NCBI taxonomy): Eukaryota > Metazoa > Chordata > Aves > Psittaciformes > Psittacidae > Coracopsis > Coracopsis vasa. The sequence continues at coordinate 3,048 of JANHGB010019651.1, forward strand.
TGCAGCTCTTTCATTAGATGCTCCATGGTGTGCAGTCTGTAAAATAGTTAGGGAGCAGGGAGGCACCACATTTGCCAGCGGTCCTGTGAGCTTACCAAGGTGACCTGGAAGATGGGAAGGTTTGGGTGGTCCTTCCTGATATCATATTCCTGAAAGCACACCCCAAATACTCCCATATGGCTACTTTCATGCCAGCATGAATTGGAAGGAGTTCAGACAAAAGCAAGACAAATGACAAAGAGCTGGAGGGAATGACTTCAAAGGAAGGATTAAATGAGCTAAAATATGCAGAGCATGGCTAAAGAACAACTGTAGGTCAGGAGACAGGGAATAGAGTAACTGCTAGCCATTCTTAGAGGTATAAACAGAGAGGTCTCTCACTGACAATAAAGAGGGAGGAGGAAGAATTCATCATCTTATTAATATTCTTTTGCTTTGATTTTTGCTTGGTAATGGTAGCTTTACAGTATCATCATGGACTGCCAGCAGCAGGAAAAAGACAAGCACTGAAAAAAATCCAACCCTCTCCCTCACCAGTGCACTTTGAATTCTGTTTCATAATTCATCTGATTGCCTCCTCTCCTTTCTTACTTTTCATATTGCTCTAGGCCAGGCTTATCATTACACAGGGCTAAGGAATCAGTCCTCTCTCAATCCAAGAACATTTCAACAGGGCATATTCAAAATAATTCATGAACATTTCGAGTACTGCTACCAGATTTGCTCCTTGAATGCCTTGTTATAGCAGGACTATGCAGCCTTGGGATTCTTTGGACTCATATAATTTCAATAAAATAAAATAACAATTTTTGAGCATGAGAATTCCTCCTGTTATCTGTTTTGTTTTGGGTTTTTTTTTCCCAATTTATCTTTAGGTGCTATGCAGAGAGATGTGAAAAACAGACACATAAGTCTCACCTCTAGGATGAATATGCCTTGTGCTGTCATCTTTTCCCTGTAGACTGCGGCTAATCAGGGAGGACAGAGATTCCAGCTGTGCTCTCCAGCAGAACACAATTTGTGCCTAGGACGGTTCTTTCAACATTATTGTCCCCTATCTTTAAATGCTACTTTTTCAGCTGCCACCTTTGTACTGTTTTCTTTCTGTTAGATTGTTTGTTGATTACTAATGATGGGCAGCTTTTCCCAGTAAGCATTTTCTTTTCCAGTAAATCGTTTGAGGGTGTCATTCCCACTATACCTTTTCTTCCATCTTACCTTTTACTCTCTGGTGTAACTTACATAGCTCCTTCTGTTTTATCTTTAACATCAGAAGGTCAGTACCTAGACTACTTTTAATCATGCAAGTGAATGCTTAGCACTGGGGAAACTTTTCCTGGAGCATGAAAGACTGATATTCTTTCAAGCAATAACATTAACCTCTATTGATATGAAAGAGTAGTTTTGATAACAAGGGTTTTAAAAGTATAACTTAAGAGCATCTTATACTTTATGTTCAGTATGAGACCCATTTGACCAAGAACTGGAAGAAATTAGGGAAATATCACTAAATTACAGTAGTTACAGCTGTGCAAAACTCACATACTGGGACTTGCTTTGTCTGCTCTTAGCTCTATTCTTTTCATTATGGAAGAGCTCCCTACACTACAATTTGCTTTCTTTTTCAGGTCATAAATTTATTTACATTCACAACGCAAAAAAGAAGTCACACAAAAAACTACATTTAAAAGCAAAATAAACTTGTGGAACCTATGATAGGTTGAAAATTTTTAAACTGAAGAGCTTTTACCGTAGTTAGTAGCTTGAGTGGTATGAGAAAATTCATAGGAATGCTTTTATTTTGATGAAATTTCCTCATGTAAAATTGGTTTTGAGTAAGCTATTATGAGCGTGGAGTGCTGCATTTTGGCAAAATAAAGCATTCTGGTTTTCTTTTTTGTATAGAAACCTCTCTGTGATATATATCTATATTCTATGCAATATCTTGCACATATGATACTCAGATTTCACATTGCAATTTTTTATATTGACAAAACTGGAGGAATCAAAGGTACTAAATGTGTAGTGATTGGAATACTACCTGGGAATTTCTGATTTTAAAAATTGTATTTAAAAGTGAAAAAAATGGAATTCCACTTCTTTACAGGGCCTGGTAAAACTTCTTTTTTTTTTTTTTTTCCTTCTTTTTCCTTTTCTGGTAAGCAAGCAATCAAATTTTAAAAGGACAATCTTTTTCCAACCTTTGGCTATAGCTAACAATACTACTTACAGACAGCAGTTTGAAAAGTTACAGTATAATTGATGTAGCATGAAGTGAATCAAGAGGGCAAAGTTGATATGCAGATATTAATATAATTCATTCCTCAAATTCCAGAGAAGTTTACATTCTTTCCCAGCATGTCATTTTCTTATAGAAAAATAGTTCTACCTTCATAGTACAGTCCTCTTTTAGAAGCAGATGTGACAGCTTTCACATCCTGAAAGACAGCCTGCAGTCTTCCCTGCTGTCATAGCCCCTGGACATTTGGAGGAGAAAAAGACAAATGCCTGAGTATTATTTTTTAGCACAGAAAGCAGCCACCAAACAGCAGCCTTTACATGCAGCTGTTTCTCCAGACATAGTACATCACATTAACTCAGAACCAAAGGCATGAATAAACCTTTTAGCTTCCTAATAACATGTAAACATGTTCAAATCAGTTTTGCATTAGATTACTGATTCTCATTTGTTTTACTGCCTGAAAACATTTGAGAGTGGCCCAGAGCAGAACATTTTCTTGGTTTTAATTTATTTAATTGTTTGAATAAGCAGGCATAAAAAGAAAAGGGCAAATGAGTTTGTTTTCTGGAGGGATGAATGCACTAGTAGCTTTCCAGTGGGACACTGTTTTCAATCTGCATCATGCATGTTTATGCAATTAAAAAATTGCAGAAGAGAGTCAAAAGTTTAGAAACCACCTTATTTGGGCTCATGATTTTTCAGTTCCCCTATATTAACACAGCCATTTAACAAATCTGACCATACACATGTGAGATGAACCAGTTTCAAAATACCTAGTTTGCCTGTGCAGAACCCAGAAGAAAATAGTCACATCTGTGATATCCTGCTCTCAAAACTAACACAGTAAGTGTTTCTTCTGCTGGTTCAGATAGTCTCTACATTTAGCATGGGCACAGGTGTATGAACAAAAAGGGACAGAGGGATATGAAAAAGAAGTCAAGAAGTCAAAGCAGAAAAACACTTAATTAGTGTGTGGTGGGGTTTCTCCCTCAGCCTTTCTGCTGTATTCCTCCCCTAAGATTACATAGCCAGTCAGAAAGCTCAGTACCACCTCTCCTTACTTCCAGCTGTACTCATATGGCACACAGGTACTGCAGTCATGCTTGGCTGTTTTCCAGCTAGACACGTCAGAGGAGATCCTATAAGATCTCCTTCCTGACAGCTGCTTTTTAGAAATGGAGCCAGTCTTAAGAACAGAAGCCAGCAGATGCAGTAGTTGCTCAGCGCATATGAAATGAGGCCACTTGCATTAAAGAGCTTATAACTGGATTTAGTTTTCTAATTTCAGGACCTAAATGGGAGGTGGGGTAAATGTCTAATTGTTCATATATTCTTTTCCTTTTTAACCCCTCTGTAGATGTGCAGATCTTTAATTCTCAGTGCTGTGCATATTCACTATAACCTTTCAATGTATAAATCAGTGAAATAGTCTTCTTATATGTAAATTCAGTTTTCCTTAATCAGTGTATGTACATAGATATGCAAGCAAAAACTACTCCACATGCTAGTGCAGCCTCATTCATTTCTCTGTTCTTTTATTCAGCAGTATTGGGGTTTTGTTGGGATTTTTTCATGCAGTTAAACTCCATTGACAGTATGTAGCTGTCATGGGTCTGTCTCACAGGTTTCCATATATCAGAGACGAGCTTTAAAACTGTTTTGGCAGGTTAAAACCTGGGATTTTTCCAGGACAGGATGAAGAGAAGCAGGAATGCGAGAAGTGAGAAAGAATATTCTTTGACACCCTGTAATCTCCTCAGTGCAGATGGCACTGTCTTTTTCAAGTAGTTTCTGCGCACAACAGCTATTGCAAAAGAGTTAAAGTTTGAACGCTGAAAATAGTCTTCTTGGGAGATACATACATATTTGTATGTATATCCATCCAATATGCACAGTTGTGCATGCACAAGCAGAAATTTGTGCAAAGCTTCCCTCTTCTTTCTCCCACATCCATTCACTAAAATTAATTGCTCCCCTAGATGCTGTAGGCCACATTGTTAATTATTGTCTTTCTCTTCTGCACCTGAGGCATCACACTGGTACAGAAAACAGCCTGCAAACAGATGGAGAGCTGCTGGAGATGAATCTGCAGGTATGTGAAAAAATGGATACAGACTTCATGACACCGCAGACTCAGATGGTCTATTAATTTTCAATAATATTCTGGAAAAGAAGGATGTATTTACATGTTTTTAGATTTAATTTGTTTTCAAAAAAGGGATTACAGGACTCAATTACTTTTATGATTTCATCACCATCATTTATGTTTAAGGAATATTTGTGGGAAAATATTCCAATCACCACTGTAGTACCCTTGCATTTTCTTAGGTAATGACAACCCTGCCCATTTGACAGCCAGCTGTACATGTATTATGTTTGGTGGTATCAAGGCTGGGAATCTTGCAGACCAGACCAACATGCCAGCTTGAATTGTATGCTTCATGCACCCTCTTGCCTGCTGCCTTAATGCCACTATCTCATCCCCAGCATCCACCCTAACAGTCTGCTTCTGCCATCATGTTGTCATGGAGAGCCACAGCAGACTGGAACAAAGCTATTCCTTACAGCAGGTCCAGTTTGCCTCCATCCCACTTTCATGAGGCAATGTCCTAATGCAATGAAAATGTTCCACTTTTTGATCCAGCCTAGCAATTAGCAAAAAGTCTTGCAGTAGTTGACAACAACTACTTTTTCATCTTCAGAGGCTGAGGATCAAAGCCAGTAAAGTCACAACTACAAGGCAGGTTTGTCATTAAAGGTGCCTAATGGTGTCCTGCCCTACAGAGAAGGGCACTACAAAGGCAGACAAAGCACAGGCATCCAGGCCTACCTAATGTGCACAGTGTCTGCTTCAAACCAGGTAAAAGGGTTTCCCTTTCATAAATACTTCAATGTGGTCATTTTCTGTGTAAAAGTACCCAAGAGAGGTATGTCAAAACCAGAAGCCATCCTAAAAGAGCCATTTACTCTATTCTAAGAGAAAACTTGCTGCATATAGCAAAGAGTTGCAGTTTTTAGACTTTGAAAAAAGTCTTTCAGACTTGGGCGGAAGTTCAGTTCTGCACATTAGCCAAATTACTTAAAAAGGCAAAGGAAAAGTTACAAATAGATTTATCATATGACTATCCAAAGGGATCCAGATATTTTAATCAAGAAGCAAGAAAGAGTGAGTTAATTATATCATGACCAGATCGCTGATCCATACAGGAGTGAAGAAGACTGGGTGATACTCATCATATAAAGGACACCACTTCTTTTCCAGTGTTGGTATCATGCATACTTTGTGGGGCAGTCTACTTGGTAGAGATTGGTACACACTTAGTCATGTGTTATACACAATAACACTAAAACTGACTCTTCAGGAGCAGTATCAAGGCCCCAGCCATTCCATCTGCCCCATGGGTTAAGAGGTGGAAATAAAGATGGTCCTTGAGGAACCAGTTTTCCCCCTAGTGCTGCAGAAGATGAGACGGGTAACTGGTCAGTGGTGGTGCTTAGCCACAGTACTGCAGACTTCTTAAAAGCAGTGCTACAAATAATATTAACATTTGTTCTGAAAAAGAAAACCTATTCCAGCCCTATTTTAGATTCTTTTCTTTCTGCATTGAATCTTTTGTTTTATTTCAAACAGTTCCTGGTATAATGCAATTATCTCTAATGAATTGCTTTTCCCAGCTGTTACTCTCATTATACCCAAAATTCAGGATGATTTGCTAGACCTGTATCAGGGCTATAAGACTAAGTCTTCAGCTCTTCTCCATTCTAACCAGAGTGTTTCCACTGGTAGGTGTGGTTCTTTGATGGGGACTACTGACTATGGAAAAGCAAGAAAGAAAGATGCCAGTATTTACATACCTACAATTTGAGGTTTGTACCCTGACCTCAAAGCAAACTTGTCCAATAGCGATGATATATCATGGACTGCTTCCTGGCTATCATAGGCCCTAAGATGCTTTTTCAATCGCTAACTTTTATGAGGGAAAATGAGAGATCTCTGTGAAATCAATTCACATTCTCAAAACAGTGCTTTAGCCATGAGTCACACAATTAGCCACATCTGCAAAGCAGTACATTTGCTGATGAGCAAATATTCATCTCCAAGAACCTAAGGTAAGTTTTAGTTTAAGCACTTTTGTACAGGGAAAAGGCATTACCACTGCAAGCTTAAATGCTAGGAAGCACAACAAACATATGACTAAAGGAAGGCTTTTTCTCTGAGAAAAAAAATAATCATATGGGTTTCAGTTTGTCATTGAAAGTTCTGGTCTGTTTTTTACTTCCCTTCTCATTCATATCCCTTCTTGCACTTTCAAGGTTTTTCTAGCCTTTTGAGCCGTACAATGTCTTTGGTGAGTAGTATATCTCAGTCAGACTTTAATTTGTTAACTTTTATCTCACACTTTGTAGAAAAACGTTTTAAATCCCCATAAAATAATACATGACCCATGCTGCTACAAGAAAAAAAAATCTTTTTTTTGCAAGCATTTTCTGTTAATAATGATTAGCACCACTGTAACTTCAAATAGCCTAAGAAAATATGAAAAGTATACATTTATAATAGATGGAGTGGTTTAAGCACAGACAAACATTTCTGAGGAATAACATAATGGGGAAAAATGGCAGGCGGGTTGGAACTAGATGATCTTAAGGTCTTTTCCAACCCTAACTATTCTATGATTCTATGATTCTAAAAAGGTATGCACTAATCTCAGGACCTCTTTTCATAGAATCATATAATCATAGAATCAACTAGGTTGGAAAAAACTTTTATAATTAAGTCCAACCATTATCCCAGGACTGCCAAGACCACCACTAAACCATGTCACTGAAGGCCTCATCTACATGGTTTCTGAGCACTTCCAAGGGCAGTGACTCCACCACCTCCCTGCACAGCCTGTTCCAATGCCTGATCACGCTCCCTGTGACGAATTTTCTCCTAATATCCAGTCTAAACCTCCCCTGGTGCAGCTTGAGGCCGTTACCTCTTGTCTTATCGCTTGTTACCTGGGAGAAGAGACTGACCCCCATCCTGCTCCATCCTCCTTTCAGATTATTGTAGAGAGCGATAAGGTCCCTCCTGAGCCTTCTCTTCTTCAGACTAAACAACCTCAGTTTCCTCAGGTAGCATTTTCCATGCTCCTTACACACTTCCCTATGAACATCAGACAGGCTAATGCACCTTTATAAGCATGAAATCTATGCTCAAGGACAAGTTTCATAGGAGTAATTCTAATACTCTTTACATCTGTATAAAACCACAGAATCATAGAACGGTTGAGGCTGGAAAGGACCACTGGAGGCCGAAACACTTCAGTGAAGGGTTAACTGCCAGCAAAAAATGCAAGTAAAAATGACATTATACTCTTTTGACTTTCCCCATATATCTAAAGGTTAAATTCCTAACTCAACTTTAGATGTATTCCTTTGTGTAAACAGAGTAAAAATAGCACTTACTTGTAATAAGTAGCTATGATTACAGACTCGAATAATAATCAAGGAAAATGAAATACAATGCTTCACATATAACATATTAAAACTGAAATAAGGCACAATCCATATGCAGATGCTTCTATAAATAAAAACTCTTTTTTCATTTGCCATATGTACACACACTGTGTAAAGAACAAGAGCAATGTTATGCACTCTTGAGTATTACTATCTGTGATTTTTAGTTACAGGCCCAAGCTCCCCATGCTAGACATCTGTACTTCTCATTATGAGATGCATCTTCTACAAATGAATACCATATGTTTTTATACAGTATCATATGTACACAGGGGAAAAAAACCCACATTTACTGCATGCAATATTAAGTCACATATGAAAA
>JANHGB010019651.1:11216-30073 GCA_026283785.1 Coracopsis vasa
TCAGGTGTCCTGTCTCTGCTTCCTTCCGGCTTCCCCTCCTCCCTGGCAGAGCATGAGACTGAGAAAGTCCTTGGTCAGGGTAAACATTACTTAGCAACAACTGAAAACATCGGTGTTATCAGCGCTGTTTCCAGGCTGAAAGTCAAAAATAGGACACTGCAGCAGCTACTAAGAAGGAGAAAAAAATGACTGCTACTGCTGAACCCAGGACAGTGGCTCTACTGAGATACCAGGTTAATTTACATGCAGACAAGATGGTTGTCATAATAAGTAAATTTCTAAATTTTAATGTAGAAATATATACTGTAATATTTATTATACCTTATTATAACAATAAATGAATATATGCTTACGTTGAGCAGCGTCACCCAGATCATGTTGCTCAGGATTGTGCGCAAACGGCTCTTGAATATTTTCAGTGAAGGACACTCCATAACCTCTCTGGGCAACCTTCTTCAATGCTCAGTCATCCTCACAGTAAAGTTCTTCCTCATGTTCGGGCAGAACTTCTGTGTTATATTTTGTGTCCATTGGTTCTCATTCTATTGCACCACTGAGAAGAGTCTGGCCCCATGTTTTCAAAGTATAGAGTGCACAGGATACAGTTTGCACTTAATTTCTCACTTGTCTCTAGTATCTACACTTTTAGCAACATTTCAGATCCAAGAAGTTGGTTTTTGCTCATGGAGATTTTGGTTTGATTTCGGTCTGATGAAATTCTCAACCCTTTAAAAGTTGTACTATGTACTGATAACACAGTCACATTATTTTTTCAGTTGTGGAAATAAGAATTGGAGACTTGTCTGAAGTAGAAGTTTCTCATATGAAAAAACATTTATATTCATAAATACTAAAGCTTTGTGTAAAACATCACTTTCAATAAAATCTAAATAGGAAAAAATGATGAAAACATCTTTTCACTCTTATCCCTAATGAAATGTTGAGGTTTTGAACTTAAAAATACTTCTCATTTTCACAATCTATAGTCTAACTAAACATAATATTAAATCAAAATCTGAACAAAAATATTCAATTTTTAAGTGGAATATTTTAGTTTATAAAATATTTTTTTTTATTAAATTTCCTTACAAGATAAAATTTGGGTTTTCCTTTTGTCCCTGTTCATAATGAAAACAAATCTGGTGTTTTCTAGTAGAACAGAAAGTCTGTGTTCAGACCAGCATGCACTGACTTTATTTGCTTAGTACTGTAGGTCAATTTTATCTGTCAAGCTATGTGGAGTAGATTCAACGTTAAAATGCTCACTGTTATATATATATCAGCATTTGGAAGGATAGAGAAATTCTACCCATAGCTGTAGTCTTCTGGGTTAGCACTTCTTGACTTTGTGGGTAGACGGGCACCTCAAGTACACTGGAAGTTGCTTTGATGATTTTTTGCTGCTCATTATGTTTAACCTATTTCTTCTCTTATTTATATTTTCATAGCTTACATAGCTGCTTGAAAGGCACTTTTCATTCGACTTTCAGTTATTTTTCTGTAACTGATTATGGAAAGCAATCTATAAGTGGTCATATGGTCATACTAAATTTCCATTTGAATTAAATATTAACAATAACCTTGGTGAAAAAGAAATTAACAATAGAAGAGGATATGTGATGAGAATCAGAGAACGTAACAATGATTTTTGGAGAGGTAGTTAAAATTTATAGTATTTGGAGGATTTGAAAATGGAAGAAAAAGGGGATCTAATTAGCTCAGTAGATGAATGCATCCTCTATCATAGTAATTTAAAGTCTAGCCCATTGAAACAATTTTTTTAAGCCTACACATTGCAACAGGGGGACAGTCAGTCATGACATTACAGGAGATTTTATGACACATTAAAAAGAAACTGGGGCTCTTAGTAATGTGTTGCCTTATGTTTGTCTTCACAGTTTCCTAGTTTTCAATTTTATATATTTTCTTGAAATTTGCATCTTCATTTTTATGTAAGTCTTGCTTGTAATAAAGGATTCAAGACTTTCAGTGGAAAGTAGGAATATAGTTCTGTTCAGAAAAATAGCTGACATCAAACCCACTATACCTCTTCTCTGTTTTTGGAGTTTACTTGAAATAATAGAAAGTCAGATATCAGTCAAATGCAATGAATACAAATGACCATGAACCTAATAAAGGAAAGATTATAGACCTTTCATTGGAAAGATGTAAACTTAGCTTTGAGAAAGGATTAAGAGAACTCTCTTTTAAAGGACAGACCTGTGTTGTAAGCTCTGAACCACAAGACCTTTAATAGCCTTTGGTTTTTTTGCTACTTTCCAAAACTGTTGTCATTTTGCACACTGGGAGCCTAGTGCTGCCATTCAAATCACTGTGTCAGAGCCTGTGCCTTCTGCACCTCCACACTCCTGGCACAATTATGAATTGTTTGTATTGAAAACATCTTGCACATTTCCACCAGAATCCACAGTTTAGTGGAATTCAAGGTTTAGTTGCTTCGGAACTTGTTTTTAGCTAGGCAAATTGAAAACCCTCATTATAAGGCATAGAGGTATTAAAGACTTTGCTAACATTTACCTTTACAAAACACCATCTATTAAGAGGAAGTCATTTAATCTCTACTGGCTCTTTCCCACTGCTTTTAGCATAAATGTTCTTAGACTGGTGCCTGCAAAATGAATGTGCAAACTGAAACAAAAATATTTATCTTCAGCTTTTGCTTTGTCTTTTTATAATATCCCTCCTGGTGTTGCTTTTTGTGAAGCTATCTGGGGAGACATTCCACCACGATTTTTTTCTCATTAATATCTTCAGTTTTATGAAAAAAAGAGTTTTTAAAAACAGAGTGGCACTGAGATAGCTGGAAGCCATTGGTAATGAAGTATCCAGAGCACTCTGGCCACACTGCAATTGCATGGCTGTGCAAAGTGTTGATTGACAGGAAAATAATGCTTGCTAAAACATAGGCTGGTCTTTAAAGAGAATTATTTTTACACAGATAAACATGATTTTTGGAAGCAAAAGCAATCAAAAGCCTTTCATTTTGAACAATTATTGTGGAGATATTCCTTATGGTTATTATCCCATTATGTATGTTGTTAAACAGTTGCTATCTTTAATGAATGGCATTTTCTTTCTTGCTCTGTTTTCATGCCTAGACATTTATTATAGGTCCTGTATCATAGATTTCAAAAAATCTGCCATTGTTCTGACACAAATCATATTTCATGGGATAAAATAGCTATGACTTGAGTGCAAAGAACAAGGAATGAGGCAGTCTGTTGAAAAACAAAACACAGCTTTCTTTATAACCTGCACCATTAAAACCCATTCCCAGAAAGATATTTCATGACTTTTTGCTTAGATTCCCTGTGCAATGGAGAAATTAATCAGATTCAGTGCAAAGATTTAACCACTCCAGTACTTGTTGACTCAGTGGTGCCATTTGCATATTTTACAATTCAGGAGCACAGGATGGCATTTTTCTTCTGATGAAGTAGCATAGATTTTCTCTCCTGTTAATATTATCCTTAGCCTAGTATTCCTCAAGCATCTTGTCTGTGAGGTTCTCCAAATCCTTTGGTCATGTCCTCAGTGGTCACATGGAAGTTTTAGCAACCCATAAGACAAAAAGAGCTGCAGAGATTCCTATATAGAGTGTTGGGATCTGACAAGGAAAGAACCAGCATCCTGGGAAAGGGCATATTTATTACATTTATACTTACATTAACTATTTTACTTCTCGGGAGCTTCAAATGGTAAAATTGTAAAAGTGTCTAGTTAGAGACAGGGCACCATAGGGAGCATTTGAAAGGCACATGCAAAGAAAACACAATGTAAAAACATAATTTATAAGGTTTATTTTGTGTTTGTGTTTTGGTTTTTTTTTCTTAAAGAAATGAAAAAGTAGAATAGTATTCTTCATTTAAGACTATGCTGGGTCATTGGCAAAGAGGCAGCAAATGGAAGGCCAGCTGAGTCCTTTGGTTAGAGGAAAGTGTGGACTTGCCTGCTTTCACACATCTGTGAGTTGTGTAGCAAACTATACAGCTTGAGGGAAAAAATTGAGAAATTTTGAAAAATTTGAAAACCCAATTTATATACTTCAGCCAGCAATGGTGATGTTTGGTTACCTTTTAACCAGTGCAATCTCTACTGATATCTCTCTAATGATGCTGGTGGTGGCCTCAACTTGTCCACCTTTCCTAGACGTGTAGTGGACCTCATACTGATAAAACAGAACACTCTATGACAATTATGAAATAATAAGAGTGGAGACCACTTGGGAATGTTGTTTGAGACAAACTGCAGACACTGCCCAGTAGGGCACTGAACACTAGATACACTTTGTACTGTATAAATATGTGTCTACACACACTTATACATATGCTTTCACTCTTCACCAAAGTACTGAAATCAATTTAATCTAGATTATATATGATTGATGGGGGCCTACAAGAAATCTGGAGAGGGACTTTTTATGTGGGCATGTAGGGATAAGACAAGGGGGAATGGCTTTAAAATGAAAGAGTGGAGATTTAGATTAGATATTAGGAAGAAATTCTGTACTGTGAGGGTGATGAGGCACTGGCACAGGTTACCCAGAGGAGCTGTGGCTGCCGCACCCCTGGCAGTGTTCAAGGCCACGTTGGACGGGGCTTTGAGCAGCCTGGTCTAGTGGAAGGTGTCCCAGCCCGTGGCAGGGGGACTGGAACTGGATGAGCTTTAAGGTCCCTTTCAACCCAAACAATTCCAAGAAATGCTTTTCTGAGACCTGAGCCTAATTCTAAGGCAATTCAGCTGGTTTTATTTACTGGAGCTGCATCTTGAGTCAAATTGGCTATAGACACTTTTTTCTGGAGGTATTTTCCTTGTAATTCTGCTGCAATTTTTCATTAAATAGTGATGCCTTTCTTAACATTTTTCTCTCTTTCTTCACCTGCACTGCTATTTATCAGTACTGTACTGCATAAATATTTTGCATTTTTCTGTTTCTGACTGTATTGTTCTTTACTTGTTGTTTGTCAGAATTTACTATAAGGAGAAGACAACAGAAACTTACTTTTGGTGCCACTGTTAATATAATATTGAAAGGCTGAAGATCTACTGCTGATCTCTATCACAACCCCTTATAAATTCTTCTCCTCTTAAAATTCACTTCCTCTCTTTGGTCAATTTGCAGCCAGTGAGCCAACTTTTCACTTACTTATTTCATGTTTCTGCACTTTAACCTTTGATGAAGTGCTTGGCTAAATGCTCTTTGAAGATGTAAGTAAGTACTTCACTCTATTTTTGCTAAATCCTGTAGGATTAAAAAGTCTGCAGAGGAAGTCAGGCTGGTTTTAACCTTTTAATAGTTTTTATTTTTATTTATACATAGATGCTTTTTTCAACACCCCCCCCAAAAAAAAGGACATAGGATTCTATCCCTAACAAAACTGAACTTGAATTAAGCACCAAGAATAATTCTTGGGCCAGAAAACTCTTGTGGAGACAAAAAATAGCTCAAACTTTGCATTTCTTCTGCAGAAAAGAAGGACGAGAACGCAGTAAAGGTGCAGAGGAGGGCACAGACAGGTTTTGCCTGAGAGGAAGTGTGGTGTCTTGTGCCTGCTGCTGTGCCAAGGTCACAGGTCCCTGGTGCCAAGCATGAGGCCCTGGGCAGCTGGCCTGTGGTTCCTGACACAATCTAAATGTTTAATGTTAGTAGTGGCCACACGGACATGGTCCTGCTGGGAGCAACACTATGGCTGCAGTGCAAGTTCACAGTGCTTTTGCTTCCTAGACCCCATGGAGCAGCTTCCAGGAGCTGTGATTTCTAGTGACAGGTTTCCTGTCTAGTGACAGGTTTCCAAATCAAAAAGTCAGGACTCCCCTTATGCAGAAGTGATAAATCTGATGGGAAATTTTCTGTGGTAGGTTTTCCATGTGGCTACTGCAGGCTACAGAGCCCTTTTGGAGGGCAGGTCTGGCTCTGCTGCCTATTCCTCCCTCATCTGGGGGTAAAACAGCACAAGGCAATAGCACAGAGCTAAGAACAGTGGGAGGCTGGTAGGTTTGAGAGGAGGGCATTCTCGTCCTTGAACTGTGTTAAAGAGGTCTGGGACAGAGAGAGCTCAATGATAGTCACAACTTTTAAGTTACCTCTGAATATATTTAAAATCCTGTTAATCTAAAACTGATGGGATTTATTAATGAATAACTTTGATCCTAAGCCTACTTGAGACCCATCTTACCTGTTTCCCCAAATGCCAGATGTCAGCACTGCAGACTAGTGATCAAGCAGGAGGGAGAGCTGCTGTATTGCAGCTGGGCAGAAGAATGATATAATAAGGCTGGACCACACTGTCCAAAGCCCAGAGGTCCCCAGTCCAAGTGCTGCTTTCCAAGCCCGATCATGCCAGAGTTGCAATGGGCTAACAAATCACCCCCATGCTTAACGTTAAGCCCACATGTCCTGTTGCTATTCTGAAATGCAAACATGTGCCAAAGGCATCTGCTTCATTGTATTCATGAACTGGGCTCCAGCTTCTTGAAATGAATGTTTTGCATACTGCTGTCAGTGTATGAGCCATCTAAAAATTATTTTGTCCTAGATCCATCAATTTTGTTCTGAAAGAGATGCTCTAATACTTACCTGTCAGTCGTCTGTTTAGACCACCCTCACTCTCAGTCATATTTGTCCCTTAATATCGTTTCTTTTCTCATGATAGATCTGGTACTTTATTTCACCTCATTCTGTATGCAGCAATGAAGAAAGGAAGGATGGGGAAGGATGAGTGCAAAGTCTCTGCCACTTTTGCTGTGTGGTTTCTTGTCATCCACATGGCTGTACCTCTGTCACACAGCTTGGAATATGTTCAGCTTCATTTTCCTGTGGTACATACTTCCCTATATTCTCTGTGTCAGACAACTTGCTGTTTCGAGGGATATTTGCTCCCAGGAATGACACTTTTGTCTGAGATCAGGGGATGCAATTGATAAAGCAACTGCACAACTAGGTCCACTGTGACTTGTGGGAACTGAACTGCAGTCCTCAGCAGCACTTCCCAAGGACAGTGCCACAGTCTCAGCTTATGTGTTTCAAAACAGGTCATTGCTCTGGAAATCAGTGCAACTTGACTTCAGAATATGTGTTTGAGGTTTTTGGCTTTTCTTTGTTCCTGGAAACACATTTAACGTGTCCCACCCTCCCTGAAAACACCCTAATTCAACTCTTCTGGGGAAGGATCACGGATGTGGTGGCTATCAAAGCTTGTGTCTGAAGCTTGATCAGTGCCTCATATCCCAGGAGGATGGACTGGAGGGATGCCAGCAGAGGGAGGGCTGTTGGAAGGGAGAGGGAGGAAGGAGGCAGACAAGGGGAAACTGTGATTGAATAAAAGTACTGGTATTTTAAGGGGATGATTTAAAAGGTTTGAAATCTTGCTGAATCTCATGAAACAATAGTGATTGTGAAAAGAAACGATAAATCACTCTGTTTTCATTATTTGCTGTTGGTCCCAATGGCTTTTATTGAAAGTAAATATTCATAGTTAATTTTGGTACAGCCTCAAAACAGTATCTTACAGCAAAGCATTGCTCTTATTACAAATTTTAGAGTGTTTATGAAAACGAATCAATTAGTCAGCTAGGAGAATTGAATTTCAAATGTGAAATGAGCTACCCACGTTAAGCATAGCCATACAGAGAAATTATGTGCAGTCTGCCATAATTACGTAAGCATTCAATGCTGAAATGCTGAAACGTGATTCATTGCATTTGGAAGATTTGAAGCTCCTTTCATTTTCATACTTTGAAAGATGATTAATAATTCAGACTTATTCCATGGAACATGGCTAGAAACAAATGTATAAACCCCTTAACAAGGCAGTGTTTTTCATGATTTTGTTGTTGTTAAACAAGCTGAAAGTTTACCATAAGAAGACCTATGAAGGTAAATCTTCACTCCTACAAAGGCATCTCTAGATAGGCAAACAGATCAGCCTAATACTTTTTCAAATTCCATGGGCTAATGATGGATTTTTGGCCTCATTATTTCAGAGAGTTCTGTTTAATTTTGCTTTGAGTGAAGATATTCTGTAGTTGGTAATCCCCTGCTGCACTGATTCACCAGCAGTGACCTTAATTCCCTCATGCATTTGTACATTTTCCTTCTTCCTCCTACCTTCCATGTGAACAGAAAACTCTTAATGAAATAAAAATTCAGTTTCCCAAACAAAACATCATCTCTTCAAGAAAAAACTGGCTCTTGCCCACATCTGCTGTGAATAAAAACCCCATAATTTTTCTTGGGTTGATATAGAAGAACTTCTTGTATCACATAGCTGAAAATTAATGTGCTGATATATGCAGAAGAGGGAGTGCATTTTTGACAGGTTGTGGTTCAGTCAAGAGCAGAGAAGCATGCAGCAGTATATAGAGTGGAAAGTAGTTCACAGCAGCATAGGAAACCATGGTGATCTCTTAGAGTGATGTCCCTTGTCATCCTTCCTCTCTCGGCATATAATCTGTCATGGTTCATGAAGCAATGCTTCAAAACCAGCAAGGTATCTTTCCACCTTGTTTCAACTGACAGCTCTCCTAGAACCTTCCCTGCTCAACTGTTGAAAGACTTATTCTAGCTTCAGGTCTGAGCACATCAAGGATAATGAAAGGATATAAAAAATGGCTGTTCTTGATCAGCCTAGAGTTCTTTCTAGCCAAGCAGTCTGTCTCTGCTGCAGCCAAGGGCAGGTGCCTCTTCCTCAGGAGCACTTGAGCAAAGCAAACAAAATGTTTCCTTGGTGTATTCTCCTCTTTCTTTTTGCCTCTGGAGAAAGACACTGGCTTGGGTAGAGACATCCTACAGACCAGATCCAGCCTGTGGTCCAATATTGGGCACAAAATTAATAACTGTGGAGGAAATGGTCCTTCTCAGACAATAATATGCAGCCTTTTCCTTCCCAGAGGCCAGACAGTGATTCTTTTGCAGACTCTATCTTATTCCTAGCAGAGTGCCACTGAGGTCACTAGCAAGTCATATAGGTAAGGGAACCTTAGAAGTGAATTTTGAACTCTTAAATTTAGGATTTATTGCACTCGGTGTGTTGTAGCCTCTCATCTTTTTAAACAGGGTCCCACATTTTATGCCACACTGTGAGGCTAATTATCCTGAATTTATTTGCACTGCCCTGCATTTGCCATCTATTATTCCTGAAATATAAAATGATCTAAATTCTTTCATATCTGGCTGCACTACCTAATTATTCCTCATTTGTTTTTATTCTCTTCCAATTTAGTATCATCTGCAAAGTTGGAAATCATGTTTTCATATCATAATTAGACCTCTAAGAACCTAAGAAAACTGCTTGGTGAATAAGCATGCGAAGGGCTCATTTTCCACCATCCTCCCTTCCCCTCCTTGTTCTCATTTTAATGGAGATTTAAAGTGAGACAATGAAGCAGAAATACATAAAATTATGAGCTAAAAAATTCAAGTTGTTTGCCTGTGGGCCATAACGTTGCAGCAACCAGAAGCTATATGAAATAGTTATGATAAGAAAGTTGGTTAGGAATGACTGATAAGGACGTAGAAGCTCAGCTAATGTGTGCCCAGCTCCTCACAAACCATGCTGTATTAGAAGATGTGCTTATTTAGACAGTTCATGTGCCTTGCTTGTGTCAAGACTGTAAAAGTTCCCTTCCTTTTCTATCCTATCTACATGTAGGTAATGTGCAGAGAGAAGACGATTTGCAGCTGTGACTTTGCTGAAGACAAAATTTTCTACTTTGAGCAAGTTATTCTCTACCCCCAGCATTAAAGATTATGCCACCTTTAAAGTAGGGCTTGTGCACGCCTTTAAAATATGGGTTATAGTATTTCCTATACCTCAGAGATACGCATGTCTCACACGTGAATAACAGAGAAGATTTTAGCACACTTAGAATATGACAGAAGAGGGCTCCACTGATTATGTTACTTAGCATACTGCAGCAGAAATCAACCAGTTTGACATTTTCTAAGACTAGCAAGGCAGAGCAACTCAGGAGCCATTGCTTCAGTCATATGTATATCTGTCAGTCTCTATCTTAAATAGAATGAGCACCATGTACTGTCAGTCTTTTTTTGCCTCCCTTTGGCTCAAGTTGTAGCAGTCGAATGCATTGTTTCAAGATGTTACAAAGTTGTAGACAATTCAAACCACTACGTGTTTTCTCAAATGTGTAGAAGCAGAATGAGGAAACAACTGTCCCATAAACGAACAAACAAACAACAAAATAAAGCAGCAAAGTACACAGAAGATCTCTCTCTGCTGTACATATTTCAGTCCATGTTCTTGTGAACAAGATTAATGTTGGGATCTGCAGCCCTGTCAGAAGAGGAGCAAATCTGATGGACCAACCTCATACAGGATCAGCCCCTTCATTTCCAGGTGGAGGAGATGATGTTCTGCTTCTTATGCTATAGAGGCATGTAACCATCCTCAAGGAATCACAGGGTGTTCCTTGCATCAGTTCAGACAAATGCAGACTTTGCATTTGCGCCAGTAAGTACATGTTGATCACAATACTCTCCTCTTTATAGTTCAGACAATGTTGAGAACAAGACACCTGCATTAAATTGACCCCTCATGCTGGTCCATGCCTTTGCTTTATTGTGAGAAATCATAAAACTTGGGGACAGCCCACGGGAAGTCAGCTACACCTTGATGTTGACTGCTTTGTTGCTTTTGAGAAACCAGACATGAAGAATGAAGCTCATTTTCCAAAGACACTGCCATTGGCAGCAGGTGCAACAGTGTTGGGAATGAGGCTGGGCAGGTCATCACACTTGTGGAATCCATTTGATGATCTGAGCCTCTCTGGGCCTGATTCTGAATTCCCCAATGTTGTCAGTCATGAACAGCCCCTTCAAATTCAGAATAGTGCACTAGGGAGAAGACTGTCATATAGCATGAGAGATCAGAGTCACGTGAGATGTGCCAGGAGGGATAGATTTCTTAATTGCAGCCTGGGTTTTTTTGGGCCCCCACTTTGTAGGCACATTCGATTACAGGTGCAACTTAAGTCATTTATATGTCTTCCTGACTGACAGATATATTGGTTAATGTCCTACCTTCAAGGCATGTGCAGCTGCTGCTCTGAGCGAGCAGAAGGAATGCATAGGTACAATACTTTGGCAAATGTTTCTCTTCTCTGTAGGACATGAAAAAGGAGAAACACATTTTTTTTTAAATCCAATTGATCCTAATAGGATATTTAAATACAGTTATTTTAATAACTGTATTTATCATCTCTGTTACATCAACTGTAACTATCATCTCTGCAGGGCAAGGTTAAGGGCATTTGGGTAATGTAACTTCATATTTTTTCTTAAATCTATCAGACATTACTCTTAATTGTAGCTTCAACTATAAATTTACAAAGCTTGCAGGAGCTTGGATTTTGATGACATTCCTGCAAAACCGATGATGTTGCTAGGTGATTGAGTCATTTATCTTGGAAAGTAAAGCTGTTCATGAAATGGTTGCAATGAACATTTTAAAATCTGACTCTGTTTCTGTCGAGATCACCCTGAATATGGATTAAAGTGTTCTTTGGGTGCATGGTTAGTCTCCTAAAGCTACAGCTGACACAGACTTTCTATTCCTTCATGAGACGAGTCAAAGATTTCAAAGAGAGTTAATTAATTTAACTATGCAGATTTTAGGGAAATGCTAAATGCTCTTTGCCATTAGCACACGTCTCTTTGGGGTTGGTTGGTTGGGTTTTGTTGTTTTGTTTTTGTTTTTTTGCTTTTTTTAATTCTGGAACTTTTTCAAGTATGTCCAGTTTTTCTTTAAATATTAAGAATAGCTGACAATGAAACTGAATATGTTACAGCAACCTGGATGTTATTCATATGTCATTAAAATGACAAGGCAACTCTAAGTGTTAAAGAATTGGTGTGCAAAACAAAAGAAAGAGGGACAAAGAAACTTCAAAATACCATCTAAATCATATAAATCTTAAGCTTGGAAATAGGAGCTGTGATTCTTACGGTGAGAGACCACATCTGAATAAAGTATTGTCAGCAGAGTTCTCTGTTTTTATTTCTTCCATTATTATTCTACAGCCTATTGCTTTTCCAGTTTACTGCAGCCCGTACTTGCAGGTGCTTGTGAGACAACACTGAAATGTGGAGAAGGCAAGCACCAATGTACCCAATGCCATTTTTAAAAGAATCAGCACATCATTATCTCCCCGCTGTTCATGCTCCATAAACTTCTTGTAAAAATCAACTTTCAGATAGTAAAAAACTGAGTTCAAAAAGGAAAGCTTTAGATGAGATCCCTCCTTAAATCCAGTCTGCCCTAACCGTGAAAATCTTCTAATACTGGCTTGGCTCGGCTCAACTGAGTCCTTAATGTCTCATTTCCTTCCATTCCATGTCTCACTGAGCGAAAGCCACAGGGTGAAGCCCCTAGTCCCTGTGAGTGATGTGGCTCCTGTGCCATGGCTAGGGTGCTTGCAGTGCTGGCCACAATCCTTCCGGACTCACAGAGGAACTGAGCACCTATGGGCTTTTGTGCTCCATGCTTCCTTATCACGATCAGTACAGATATGTTGCTGTGCAGTATCTGGTGAAAAGGTAGCACAAAGATATTTTATGTAGCAATTGTTGGTCCAAAAATTCCAGCCGCCTCTTTGCCTGCATTCGGTCCAACAATTCCAGCCACCTCTTTGCCTGCATTCCTCCAGACCCCTCTATCCAGCACTATCAAAAATGTAAAGTGCTGTAGACAGCCCTGAATCTCTACCTTTGTACAAATTTTATCTGCAGACAGCATTTCAATGTAATTAAGTGGGAATTACACCAAATTCCCACATTACAGCTGGATTCAGTGGAGAGGTTTGTGGAGTAGTTTTGAAGAAATCGGTGTGGTTTGGGGCTCTTTGTGATGCAAGTTCCTTCAGATTTCATGGCTTTGTCACGCTTGAGATCATGCGCACTCCACTAATCAGCCATAAAACTATCCTTTATTTGAAACTAAATGTGGAGAAGTTTAAATTGTTCTGTGTGTATACAGACATAAGTAGCTCATCTTTGGCAGTGCTCAGATTATTTATACTGCAGCTGCAGTGAATTTGAGTTGCACCAAATGTAGCTCTCTAAATGTCAGCTTGATTTTCTCAAGACCTACTTTTCACTTGCTACAAATATTACTTGTTACAGATGCTAAAACTCTTTGAAAGAGGAATGTCACTTTGGGTGCAGTCAAAGCATTCAGAAGTAATATGGATCATGAAAGGACATTTATTTGTTTTTGTCTAAAAAATTAGCAAAGTGAACTTTGCATGAATTTAAGGATTTGGACATTTTGGGAATTCACCTCTATAGGTAGGTATACACAACTTTCCCATAACTTCTGATGAGTGCAGTTAGTGTTAATGTAAAAGTTTGGTACATGTATATGGAAGCAAGTCCAACCTGACCATCTTTTCTAAAACTGTGTTAATGCAGTCAAGTCCAGGAAATGTTCATTTAAAAGATGACAAAAGCAAAAAAACCAATCAGATATCAATTTATACAGACTTCTTAGTGATTATGTTAATTTTTTAGTATTTCCAAAAGTTGACTTCTTTTATTTTTTATATATATATATATATGACTAAAGTAAAAAGATAATTCACTGTTTATAATATAAGACCTTCAGTTGCTGCCACGGAATTAGATGGCCCATAATTCACAGCTTAAAAGTGAAAAGGAAAGTCCTGCATTCTTTTCAGTAATTCAGAAAATGCTGAGCTCAGGCTAAATTCTAATTTTTATTCATTGTGACAAATTAGAAGTTCATCACATAAGAGTTGTATTACAATAATAGGAATTGTAATCTTGGTTGAAAGGAGGGAAAAATTACCGGTTTTACATTCAAGTGAAAAAAACAGAAATTAGGAGAATTTGTGTGCACCTGGGACAGACAGTCCTGACATTGGAAGAAAAATGAACTATCTTAGAAGACGATTTTAAGTAGACAGTTAACTCTTAACTTCAAAGGGTGCTCTGTCTTCAGTCATGCAATTACAGCCAAATATTTTTGCTTGGATCAGGTGAAAGAATCCTCTGTTTTCTTAGCTATCGAGTTTTGAAAATCCCCATTGTCTTATTACTGTGGACAATTAATTCCACTATGGGGCAGTGGCAGTGTGACAGATCTTGCCCTTCTGCAGCTTTGACTGTCAGATTACACTGATCTGAGTTACTGTTTGCGACTATTTTCTTTTCTGAGCCTTTAATTACTCAAAGTCTCAGCCTCACTTCATTGTAAATCAAGAAGGTAAGTTTCTAGAGTGAGAAGAGTTATTTTTTCATTGGGTTATCACTTGTTGCCTTGTTTGTCTAAACCAGGGACTGTTTGAGTGGGAATGTATAATAGGAAGAAATGTCACTTTGGGCAAAGGTGTGGCAGAAATAGCCTTACTTACATGTATTTTTTTCTGGTTCACATATTCATCTCTGAAATGCTTCCAAACCATTTTAGTTACTATAAGACTCTAATTTTTATTGATCTCACAGATCACTCATTGAAATTTTCACCAGAGTTACATCAGCACATACCATTTTATTGCTGTAGTTTTATTATAATGTCAGTTACACTTCATTACTTGTCAAAAACAATTCTAGTGAGACAAGAAATACCATAACTTAACAAAATTATTGCCAGTGAAGCTATTTTGAAAGAATATTAAGAGTAGGAATATAACGCGGGTGCTCTGAATCCATTTCTGGAGGAACACTTATTTTCCCATTACCTGAAAAGGGAGCCTTGGAGCTGTGATTCCCTTGGGTTTGTGACTCTAGAGAAGTCACTCGTGGCAGCCTCCAGGACCTCCTGGAGGGATGGTGCAGAGGGAAGGGATGATGAGGCTATGAAATACCCTCAGGCATGTGCTAGGGGCCAAATATAGTCTGGGGTGAATTTGTAGTTACTGATACCATTAGCAAAGGTATCAGTACAAATTAAAGTGAAAATTGTTCTTTGCTTTAGGTTCAAGCACAGAAAATAATTAATTCATTTTGACTTTTAGCAGATGTTTTGGTTTATTTTATGAGAATCTGAGAAGCTTGTCATGGTTTCAGCAGTACCAGTCCTTTTACCTGTGCAGAGCTTACACATAGGAAAACTAGAAATAGATGGGAAGAATATATATGGGGTAGAAAGGAGAGAGAAGAAGAAATCAGTTCATCTAGAATATTCAAAAAAACCCTCATGTTCTGCTGAAGGAACAAGTACAAGGACTTTGAATGTTTGGGTTAGCTGGGGGACATCATCTGAATTAGATCCACTTGAAAGGGTGAAAAAACAGTGAAAAGGCTCTACGCAGTAATGCCATAAGTCCTCAGCTTTTGTGGTTGTTGTTATTAAAGCAGCATCTTGCTTTCAATAAGGAATGCTTATATTTCTGTTGTAGCTTCCAGCTTGAGCTCACAATTCACAATTTTTTGTGAAAAAGTTCCATTGCAGTGAAGTCCGGTTTAATTTGCATCTTGAGTTTGCCATGTATACTTGATTTCTTAAGCATATTTTCCATCTCTGATATTCTCTTACTAGACTCAGGATATTATGGCATTTTCAAAATGCTTTCTATTTATAACTTAACATTATACAATGTCAAGAATAATCAAAAGCATAAAGAGATGACAGAGAAAAATCCCATTTATATGATCTTTCCAGGTCACAGTTCTGAGTTTCACTTATAATGCCTGTTTTAAGAGCTAAAATTGCCTTTTTAGCAAACGCAAAATGCAAATAAAAGTTATCAGGAAATGGACATGAACACTCTATAACTTTCTTAGCACACTTTGTCAAAGTTCAGAGATCCGTGGTTTCATCAGAGATGTTTCATGACCAATGGCCAGCCCGAAGTGTTACTGACTTTTTCAGTGTATGAGGAGACAGCCCCAGCTGACAGTTTCTCTTTCTGTTAGGCACCATTTTCTCTCATTATTTTGTCATTTAGTCTTCTTTTTTTTTTTCCCAGAGAACAAAGTACAGCTGTAATTTTGGCATTTCTTAACTCAGTGCGTCTTTATTTAAACTGTGCATTTGAAAGATTTAAAAGAAGTACTAACTTCAGGAATCTAAGTAATTCCTATCATTTTGAGACAACAACTTCATGACAGGCAAAATTTGATTAAATATTTCTGCCATTTATATATATATATATGCATCCTCTTAAAATATATCCTATTTT
This sequence comes from Coracopsis vasa, assembly GCA_026283785.1. NCBI lineage: Eukaryota > Metazoa > Chordata > Aves > Psittaciformes > Psittacidae > Coracopsis > Coracopsis vasa. The sequence continues at coordinate 27,396 of JANHGB010019651.1, forward strand.
TATTTCCATCAGCTGAATGCTTTATTGTCTTTAGTTTTAGCATCAGGGCTTCATTAAGCTTCAGCCTCTCAACTTTTTGCATAAAGCTAAGCTATTTGGCATATAAATGGCAAATCAGATGATGGTAGTGCTTGTTTGCACTCTGAGTTGGTCGTACTATTTGAATCTTTCATTATGCTGATACAATGAAAGCAATATGTGTTGAAAAACTATTAGGGCCTTGGGCAAAACTTCTCTGGGGTATTAAGGGGCAGTGAAAGGAGGAGAGTTACCATCTCTGTCTTACCAGCCATGGAGCTGATGGTGCACCTGGCTAGGGAGAGGAGAAAGAGACCTCTAAATCATATTGCAAGTTGCCGCATAAGGATGCCAAGAACCTTGAAAACTTCCTCATCCCTCCACTTCTTCTGAAATACAGACCTTGTGCAATACGTTCCTCTTGCAGGACCTACAACTTTCAACTATCCCAGTGCATCCAGCAGCTCTGCCCTGCTCCTTTTCCCTGTCCTTTCACCTGCTACAGCACTGGGATCATGCAAATAGCACTAGCCTGGCTGTGGTGAAGGGATCAGTGGGTGAGCAGAAGAGAATTTCAGAGTTATAGCAAGGCCACAAAACACAGAACAGGTCGAGGCATGGCTTATGATAGTAAGGTATATGGGATGGTAAGCCACAAGAATAGTAAGGTAAGGCACACATCAATGGTGTCAGCACCTACTAAGTTTGGTGCCCTTTGGTACGTTAAGGATTCCAATACACTACATTAATATGTTGCCTGACAATGCAGGTATGAATATACCTGAATGTATTTCATTATCTGCTCCAAGTGCTGAAACATTTTGTGTGTCTGGATGATCAAAAGCATACAGTGCTAAGTGTAAAAGAAGTAAATAAGTGTTATTAATAACTTATAGACATTTAAGCTTTGGTCATGGTGGAATCTGTTGAGTAGAAGTTGTAGGATTCCTAACAATATAAAAGAAAGATTGTGTGATTCATAAAGGTATGCACAACACTAAGCAGTGAGCCATCTGAGGTAGCAATAGCAAAGCCCTAAGGACTTACTCGTGTTTTAAATCCCCACCCTTTCAGAGGCTTAGGTGCTTAACTGTGCATTTCTCTCCACGCATGATTTATGGCTATGAAAGTAGGCACTTAATCCTCTTCTTCACAGAAAAACAGATAGAACAAGAATCAATATTTTCTTTTGAAAGGGAACCAGAGGAGAAGTAGGTGGTGATTCCTCTCACCTCCTCCTCAGCTCCTTTTCAAGAGGACATCTCGTTTCATTCCTTTTTTCTGCTAGTACAAGCTCAGTCTGACCTGGAAAGTTCCTCAGTATATAGGCTGCTGGGGAGGATAAGCACTTTCAAACTCTGCCCTGGAAGATATAGCAGATTGTATATATACAGTTAAAAACTGTATACATAGATTTCATTTATAGAAGATTTAAAGATTCAGTGAGCTAGGGAGTAGGAGTAAGATTAAGCCTGATTTTGCAGTGTGGTGGTTAGGCTACTTCCATGGGTATGGAAGACTCTAGTCTATGCTTCAAGGACAATTTAATTATTTTCTATTACATAGGCACTGGAAAATGTATGACAACTGTTATTGAAGCAGAGACTGATATTAAGGAATCTCCCTTCAGAAACAGTTCGCCTAGTCAGCTACCCGACAGAGGCAAGCTTGCTTCATTATAGCTGTCTCAAGAAGTGCAAAAAAAGCTCCAAATTACCTAAATTACATAACTAAAAAAAATATAATGCAAACTTCTGCATTATGCATTTCCTTCAGAAAATTTTAGAAATTGATCAAAATAATTTAATTAATTACCTCGTTGTGAAAAAGCTTTTAAGAGTCAATTAGAAAAAGCAAGTGGGGAGAACTGCAAGCTTGAAATATCGAAGCAATAAAGTGAAATTCTTTACTACGGAAAAAGGTGAGAATGACAGTACATGAAAGTGAATTGTACTGTACACGAAAGGCACAATAGCAGTGAAAGACACAATAGCAGTAAAAGGCACACAAGGAAGGTGATAGCATGAACTGATGAGGGGTGCAAGTAGGACCAGTGCAAACTGATTCACTGAATGTCACTGCTTGGAAAGAACAAGTTTGCATTGCAGCAGTCTTAAACATGGACCTGCTACCACTCAGATAATGATCTAACTGTGGAGAAAACCATGTAAAGATAGTTATGTGGCATATATATAAAAATATAAATGGTTTGTATTTTAATTTATATAGTCATATGCTTGCCTTGTGCCATGCCGTGTCATGTTGTAAGACTTTCACAATAGAGACTGCCTTCTTGTGTATTTGGACAGTATCTAATTATTGTCGATAGCATAGTTAGTCTCTCCACGCCCCATGTCCCACACAGATACATATATACACCCACTTTCTCTTTTTCTGAGGAAGCAGAAAACATTCGTTAGGGAATATTTAGGCAAATGATACAGAACTAGTAACACAGGATCTCTCAAGAGGCTGTAACCTATGTTGGGAAGCACCAGACAAGTGCTTGGTACTTGGGCAGCATGGAAAAAATATGAATTGAAATGTTGAGGTTCTCTCCTGTGTGTAATACCACACATCTATACAGCGGCTCTGGCAGTGTCTTCAAGCTCTGTCTATGGTAAAGAGTTTCACAGGTGTCAGTTTCACTACATGAATAA
>JANHGB010019655.1:0-21275 GCA_026283785.1 Coracopsis vasa
TACTTCAAAAACTTAAGTGTTCATAATCATGATCCTGTAAAAAAAATAAAGCTAAGTAATTATTATTTTTCAGTCTACATAAAATTGCACTTAAAGACTATGTTTAAAAATACACAGCAAAGACCTTTAAATATATATAAATTCTACCTGTTCTTGTCCCTTCATGGCAACTTTTTTTTTCTCCTTCAAGTGAATGACATTTCAGTCATATTTTCACTGTGAATCTATTATATACTCTCTGCAAAGACACTAGGATAACTGGGTGATGCAGCTAAACCCATCTAATCTCTAACATCTACTGGAATAAAAAGATCCTTTGTCTCTTTTCCTACACTCCTTCATCCCTTGCTTACATGAACACTCTCATTTGATGGTGACAACAGTAAATCAGGAACGCAGACTGGCAGAATAATATATATATATAAATATTTTTTTTTTTTTGTAGGGTTAGTTCTCTCCAGGCTTATCTTCACAACTGAGTGTAGAGACTAGTGAGAAGCAGTTTCAGCCATAAGGAAGCAGCAGGAGCAGGCAGCCTCAGACACATGATTACTGCTGTGGAAACCAACTCGTATATTGGCTTACAGGCACTGCATCTCTGCACTCTTACCTGAAATAAATGTACTTTATTCTCTTGCAGATAATTCCCCCGAGATCAGAGAGACTATGTAAAGTGTGCAAAGCTTTGTTTGATTGTGCCTGTGTGGGTTTTAAAGCTTTTCACAAAAACAAAGCTTTAGCTGAAACAAGAAGCAACAGATCAGCAAGAAGAAGAGGAATGGCAATTACTCTAAACCATGACTTTCAATCCATATTACATCTAATATTATACAAACTTTTGCCTTTTTGTCATTTTAGGTATAATTTGAAGATGTCCCATATGAAATACTATAGTAACCCAGTCTTTCAAAGTAGGCACATAAGTAGTCTTTATTCATGTAAACCATATCCACATGAGTAATTGCATTAAGGACTATAATGGAATTACTTTTTTTAGTAACTATCTGCAAGGAAAAGCAAACAATATTTCAGCAGATTATCAACCTGCTTCATCTGTTTCCCTGAGTGATCCGTCTCTATTCTATACCACAGTATTCAAACAATCGATTAAACAGAGTTAGGTTGTTGATATCAAATAAATAAAATTAGTGGTTATAATGTAACATTTTCCAGATTAGGCTCTAAATCACTGTCATACTCTTAAGTGGCCAGGAAAAAAGTGTGTTTTCTTGTTCACATACTTTATTTATTTGCTTTGTTCACACTGATTGACATGGAAAAGAAATGTAGGTTATCTTTCTGCTACACTTCAGCAATTTCAATATGCCATACCAGTCTCAGTGTGTCACTGGAGATAGTAAGGATACAAATAAACTTGCAAAATTTCTCACACACAAGAACACACTCATACAGTATTGCTGTATTTTTCAATAGTTCAATAAGTGTTAGTAGTTGCCACATCTAAATAATCAAAATGTATACAACCACAGCTAAACCAGGATTTCCAGGTTTTCTGTTTAAACATCAGACAGATATATAAAAAGAAATACACTGTACAGTTCCTTCATTCAATTAATTCTTTTCTCTTTTTAATATCCATCTATCTGGATATATCTGGTAAGGAAAAATCTGAATTTAGTTTATTCATATTCTATCCTCAATTGTGCTGATATTGCTGCAGCTGTGTAGTTAAGAACATAAGCAAAGTGAAGCTTTTTGTTAAACATAAACCCTTTGATTTGACCAGTCATTACAGTAACTGGGAAAAAAGCAGACAAGGTTTTGGGAACACGAGCTTCAGTTTGCTTGTATGAACACAAACCAAAGCACACTTTCATTTGAGCTCCATGGGTCAGAGGGAGAGCTGGCAGTTGAGACATCAGGGAAAGCAGAGGCATCTCCTATACTAGTTACAGTTATTACCTCTGGCATGCACCAAGCCACTGACTCCCAAAGAAGCAGGGGTGGACACACATTGAGAGGTATCTTACTGAATATAACATTTAAAGATATGATTCAAATCCCTTTGAAATCAGTGGGCTGGTTTGATCAGTGGTTTTGGATCACAACTTCAATGATAAAATGAAATTCTTTATTTTCAATGAAGGCGACATCTGGGTTTGCAACTGAGATATTTATTCCGATGATTGCAAATGTAGCACCTATTAGAGTGATTGAGCAAATGATGATATATAGTCTAGTCTATGCAACTGAAAAGTATGATGAATTGAGATTATCAAATCATGCTTTAAACCACCATAACAGCTGTTGTGTTTTTCATCAAACAGTTCATTTACTAAAAGTTCAGTACTCAAGCAATGCAACTATTTTTGAAATCTAGCAAAACTTGGTTACACTTTGAACCTAAAAACATGAGTGCTTGGGGCGGGGGGGGGGAATTTGTCTCCACCTTTTCTAAATTTTATTTTAATACAACATTTTTTATTGCTATGACAAACCAGAGATTTTTAAAACTGTAAAAATTTTCAAAACAAAGCAAAATTTATTTTATTTGGTAAAACCCCTTACTTAGGGTTGTTTTTTTTTGTGGGTTTTTGTGTTTTATTGTTGCTTTCGGTTTGTTTTTTCTTTTGTTTGGCCAGTGAACTGAAAAATCAATTGCAGACACAGCAGTAACTTCTGTGTCCTCAATGGTGACAATGAGGCATGGCACAGTTTGTGCTGCATCTCAGGAAAGGCACTCATGCTGCTTTATTTTCCAGATGATACACAGGGTTGCACTACAGAATCAGCAGGAAAAAATGGTAATTCTACACTATCATTTCACATGGCTACTTAAAACCTTATTTAGATATCCATTCCACTGCTGCCACGCACATTAAAACATTCACATAGTTTAGAAGTAGTACACATCTAAAACCAGTAGTAAATTCTCTCTTTAAAATTTTACTTTTAAAGAGAGAACTTACTGTAGTGAGAAGCAGCTCTCTATGTCTCCTGATGGTCCTTTTTCCAAATACCTAGAACTGAGGATGTGCTGAATAACCCTCACCTTAGTATGGCTCTTGACTAAACACAAATGCCCTGGGTGTCCAGAGGAGCCCGGGGCATCCTAATGAGTTCTAACAGAGCACCCTGACTTGGCCATCCCAGCACCATCCCCAGGGAGCAACCAGCCCATGGGCCCCATGTGAAACCCACCTAGGTGAGTCAATACAAGAAACTGGCTCTCCAGAAAGCCTTGCAGACTAAAGAGAGTGCTGCAGACAGGGGTCTAGGACCTGTTATCAGATGAAGGGGGAGCAGAATTTTGAGATTGTGCAGTATTTGCCCTCAGACATTTTGTGGAAATGTTTGAGACTCATTATGGGATGCTTAGTAGAAGGACCAGGGGAAGGGAATAAGAGGCAGTCAGGGTGGACTTGGGAGGAGCAAGCATAAAACAATAAAATGGACAGGGTAAGAGGGGCCAGTGAAGTATAAACAGCAACTGACCAGTACACTTGGCTGGCTAACACTTGTGCTTGAACACATCAAGCCATCCTCCACTCTCATTAAATCCCATGTCTATCTTTTTTTGCGAGTAAACTCTCTTCTCTGAGTGGGTATGTGTGAAAGCTAGGGAAATTTAAGCCAGACTAGCTGGTGATAGATTAAGAAATCTGACTACCTGCAACTGGCATGGGATCACGAACCTCATGGGCTCATGAATCCAAGTGAAAGCAACTGGCAGTATGGGGCACCTCAGATCAGCCTGACCAACCAGTCAGGCTAAGTGTCTAAGAATGGCTATTGGAGTGATCTATTTTGTGTATTTGTATACATAAATGTATCTCCTTCCATTAGCAGACTTCAGTCCTAATCAGCCAGGGAAGAGGATTGGGCCATCAATTGTATGATTGCTGTGTGCATTAACATGAGTGCCAGGAAAAGCTTTCTGGTTTGTATACATTGATCTGTGTGGCTGGCTCTGTTTGTACTGTCCATATGTGAGTCTATATGTTCATCCATATGCGTCTAAGAAGAGCATACATGCTCATACTCCCCACTGGCAGAAATTGGGGATAAGGAGCTGCATCAGCCTCACATCTACTCAGCTGCTGCATTCACTGATCTCTAAGAGATGTGAGCATTAAAAATATTTGGAAAAAAAAAGAAAAAAAGGCAAGGAAGACAGAGGCAGCAGTTGGCAAAATCACATCTAACCCTCAACCTTTGCTTCTAAGAAATGTGCACAGATTGTCAAGGTAATTCACTCATATTAGACAGGTTACCTCTAGATCAGCAGACCAATAGCTATAGAGAGACACATGACAAAACACTGCAGTGAGTCAAGCAGAACAGTTGCCCTGTTCAGTGACAGCAGTCCATCCCACAGCATGGGTCATGCAGACCTTTTTTTTCGCTTGATTTGGGTGATGCTGTGATGTGCACAACTCCTTGCCATGCCAATATTTCCTAAAGAACTACAAACACACCTTATAGACAGGACTTTGAGGTCTTATTTACTGCATTCACATTTCCACGCACCTCAGCTATAGCTATTAAAAGTCACTTGGTCACCTTGGGCACTAAAAAAGTCCCATAGAGAGATCACCCACTACACTCTACTTACATCTGCGGAGAATCAGTTTACCTTAAAAGTACAGCATTGGTTTTCAGTTCTCTCTTACTCTGATGTCTCTTATATTTTGGGGAAGGTTCTTAGGTGAATTGTTAAAAAACAGAGCTCATTGCTTGGACTGATAATCTTTGCAATGCTGCCTGTAGGCAACACATACTCAAAGGATCCTGCTAACTGCAGCCCTTTCTATCCTTCCTGGTTTCGATGTGGTGTTTTCTCTTCTGAGAGAAGCATTTTAAACAAAAAAAGAGTAATTCTTGTTAGCAAATGTTAGCCCAGCTCCTCTCATTGGTTTTCCTCTACCATGCAATTAACCCGGTTAGTCCACATGGGGAAAGGATGGTAAGCAAAGTTCATATGACAACACCTGGCTGGCAGCATCTCTGGTAGCCTTTAAAAGCCAAGCTAATGAATGGTTTGCCACAGCCACATTTCCAAGTATACTTTTCTGCACAGTGCCAAAGAAATATCTCATCCATCAGTTTGCTTGCCAAACACCAGTTATAGCCATCTGTGTGGGAAGGCTTTTTCCCTTTTGGAAAAAGATCAAAGAAAGCTAGCATTCCCCTGAGAAGAGCTCACTAATGACCCTGTAAGATCAAGCTTCAGATATTCCCACAGCAGAACCTATGCACCAACATGGGCTGAAGGATTGAGTTATCTCCACTGAGACAGAAAAAGACTGACTGGAGTAACACAGCAAGTTGGTACAGTCCCAGCCGGTCACACAATCTTTACAAACATAAAACCACAGATGGAGCACTTCATGTAGGATCCCTTGGACCTGGAGAGTTCACAGCCATCTGACTTCATCCTCCTGGCCTTACTGAGAATTTTATTCAATCAGTCCTTTAGCAGCGGTGAGGTAGTCTTACTCGAGTAAGTTTAGCTCCTCTATCACAAAAGTCAGAACCTTTTTATGGCAATGGCTACAAATGGTACCTTCACACCAAATTTTTAGCCAAAGACACAGGAATTCAAAACACAACTAATTTTCAAGTAGCCTGAAGGATAATTCCCTCTTCTTCGAATGACCCCCTCTCAGCCTAGAGTGTTGCCCTCCCTAGACCCACTTTCAGTTTTGAAATCAGATGATCACTAGGTTCACAAAACCACAGAGGGCTCAGACAAGATCACAAACAGCAATCTTTCAGGATCTTGCAGCTATTTGTATGTTCACCTGCTGGAAGAGGAAAAGCGGAGGCTTCTGCAGGTTTGCCTAGTGCTCACGACAAGCTCAGCTGCCTAGCTATAACCAGTCCATTTGGTCTCTCACACCTCCCACTGAAGGTGCCCAAAGAGGAGCCACTCCACCATAGCCACTCCATTCTGCTGAGCAGTGGAGCAGATGAGAGGATGCTGACGGCAGCAAAGGTTCCATGTTTCCTTACGGGCCCAAAATGGAGTCGCTCTGTTTTTTGCAGGCAAGACTCTTCCCATGTTTCTTCTCTAGCAGCTGTGGGCTGACACCATCCACAAGATGAGTTTATGCAGAGCTGGCAGAAAAACACTCAGAGCAAGGTGCAGTTTATAAATACCAGAAGAAGTCAAAAGCCCCAGTATCTCTGAGGTTGTTATCAAACATGTTAAGCAAACGATATATTAAAGTGTGCAGACATTTTGTAAATTACCAGGCTGAGGTTTGAGATTACTAATTATATGATTTCACAGAGAAAAAAAGACCAATCCAGCTCTCAGGCACTCAAAAGAACATTTGGCACAAAGACTTTTTATTCTCTCCTACTCTCTCTATGGGCCTTCTGCCAAATATCTCGACTCAGCAAGAAGCAATAGCACATGTCTCAGAGCAGCCTTCAGCATCTGACAGAATGCAAAAAACCCCACATTTTTCCTCAGTCTCAGGGCTTCAGAAGACTGTAGTTTACACCGTTATGGGGAACACATTTCCCCTGTTTCCTTAGATGACTCTCATTATTAATTTTCTTTCCTTTCCAGCTGACCCAATTGGTCTCAGGGCACATTGAACCAGATGACAAATTAACATGTTCTCAGGGATGCGTAAGAAAGAAAAAAAGATAATAAAGTATTTGTATGACCCCCTGGCATACAACCCTCACCTGAAGTAATGTCTTAAGAAAAGTGCTGTGCATGGGAGTCTCTATGAAATAGGATTAGTATAACAAGATGGAGAGACAAACTCACTAGTCCTGTTAAATGGCCTGCTTTCAGAGTTCTCATGGCTATTAGAAAATAGCTCAAGCACCTCAGTGAACTTAGGTGCTCTGTGGAGACAGCAGCTGAAGCGTAGGGAAGGACAATAATGGTTTCCCCAAAGAAGGATGCAGCTGGGTCCCTACGCTCTGTTTCCATCTCAACACACATCTAGTGGCTTATGCACAACCTTGCTTCCACAATTTTTTTTATTTATTTATTAAGGTAAAGAAACTTATTTAGGTAATAGATCACGGTAATAAGAAGGTTGTTTCATATTTAAGCACCTGAATGTCACTATGATCATCAAAATATTTGTATTTTATTCCACTCTTCCTTTTGAAAATTTATGCTCAGCACCCCTTATTCACTCTATGCTAACATTCTTCAAGGTTAGAAAAGCAACAGCTCCACAAATTTATTTGGAAAGTAATAAATTCCACAAAAGAGTAAAGAGAAAGCAATGACTTCCAAATAAGAAGCACAAAGAAATTTTTTTAAGGATGCATATGAACATTGTTTAATATCTGGGTCCAAAAAGTATTAAGCTGCTCAAATCTAGAATACACTATAACAGTAGGACTTTGGAATTAGTGATGACCTGATAGAAACCACACAGTGAGGTCAAGGCAGACTTCCAAAAATTCTGCCAACTTCAAGATTCATATTGTGCAGGATCTTTCCAAACATAACATTCAGAATACTGAATCAGAATACTGAGTCACTCTGGAAACCTCTTCTATACAGAAAGGCAGCTACGCACGCCTATGCACCCATCCCTTTAGAAAGGATATTTAAATAAAAATATACCATAGGAATATGAAAGTACATTTCTACATTCACTTGTGTGTGTACATTCATCACATAGAAAATATGATGACATTTAACATAAATTACTTATAAAAAACATTTTAATTTTGAAATTCTGCATTTTAAAACCTCTTCAAGACTTTTGCTTGTTTGCTTGCTTGCTTGCTTACTTGCTTGCTTGGCTATGTGGCTAGTCACTTCTTACAGACAGACTTCTAGTTGGCATGTCGATTTTACTTCTTAGGGGTTTTTGTTTGGCTTTGTTTTGTTCTGTCTTCTCTATTTTCATGACTGGATAGAATGGTATCTCTGTACTGATTTGAAGTTTCTTTAACTCTGTAATGTGTTTTTATAATGCATCACATTCCATTTTGCAGCTCTGTAACGCATTTTCACTTAATCTGTAAATTACACCAAAATATTATTTATACCTTGGAAAATTCCTCCCACAAACTGCAGGCACATATATGCACACTTGCCTTTCTGAAAACTATGTAACTGTTGATTGGGTTTTTTCTTTTCCACCCTTCCCTTCTGGAACTTCTCCATAGTGCTTTGGACTCCCTCACGTATGTTAAGAGAAACTCTGTAGGATGTCCCAACACACAGTTCACTATCTGAAAGAAAGATCTTAATTTTAAGTTTTGGCTTGCTTCTGTAGAGCCCCAGGCAAGCTCTTTGAAGTGCAGAGTCAGGGGAAGAACTTAACTCAGGCCTTTAGAAAAAAACTGCTAACAAAGCATATGTCTAGTCCTGTGAAATCCCCTCTTTTAGAGCGATCTCCCCTGCTACAACCTTCCCTCTACATTATTGATTCCATATAAATAGCAAGTCTCTAAGCCATGGGCATGATGAATCAATAAGTATCTAGACAAGAGTCTATGAACTGAAACTGGATGGCCTGGGAAGAGGCTGGCTATTCTTCAAGACAGAGAAAAAGAAAGCACATTTCAACAAGTAAAGTAAACAAGGAGAAACTGCCAGGAGAGCCATTCAGAGCTATGCAATCAAGGATACTTTTGCTCGAGTATTCCCAGTAGATAATACTTTCAGATATCTCTTCTTGGTGAAAAGGTATCTTTTAAGATGCTCCTAGCAGACTCCTTGGCACTTGTTTCTGAAGGAACTCTGGTTAATAGAAACTGTTGATAGGAAACATATATACCACTTTTACTGCTATGTAAAGTCAGAAGCTGCAAAAATATCACAGTTCCCAGAACTCCAGAAGCACGCTGTGTAAAAGCTGGCAGGTAATGAAAGCATCCAAAGTAATTCACACCTTCAAGAAAAACCTACTGAAAACCAAGATGGGGGGGAAATCATAATTATTCAGGGACTTTTTCAGAGTATAAGGCCATGGCTTCATGCTTTGCATTTTACCCTGTATCTCTATGGAAGCTCTTACATTGCACCCAGGGATGCACCAGGCCATGTCATACCAGCTCAGGATCCCTTTTCATTACTGCCTATCCCTGAAAAAGCCAGGCACCTTTTGTATCTAGACCATTGCTGAGACACAAGCAAAGAGCGCAGCAAAACTTGGCAGTTCCTGGGCATGAGCTTCCCGGGACCCTAAAAGGCATGTAGGATGTAGGTAATTAGTAAACCAATTTTACATTACCCCAGAGAGATCAAGCCTCCTGCACTGAACATGAGACTAACAGGCTGGCCATGCAATCATGCCTCCTACCATGGAGAAAGAGGAAGGCCGCTGTGCTGCGCTGCTGGGCTTACAGGGCTGGTGAATGGGCTGCTGTTTAAGGCAAACTTCCCACCCCTCATTGGATCCAGGTTTCACAGCTCCTCCTCTGCCATGCTACCCAACACCCAGATCCATCCTTCCCCCACAACAACTAGAGCAATGCTCCCACAGCTGCTGGGAATAAGGCACCCCCCAAGATGCCAGAAACTGCTCATGCCAAAGGGAGAGTCTGAAGAAGTGTCCACAGTTCTCACATCTTTCTCACCATTGTGAAAGGGCAAAGGGGAAAAAGTAGAGGTGTAGCCCCTCAGGGACCAGTGAAAATTAAAACTAAATAAATAAATAAATAATGAACAGTCAAATTTTAATTCAAATGTTGCTAATAGGAACTTGCAAGGAAGCGCTTATATACAGGCAAATGACCACCTGCACATAAAATTACAGCACCCATATAATGGCTACATACATTTTTATGGCTGCATAGTCTTTTATCTTTTTGCTACTTTAACATAGGCTTTTCCCAACTGAGGTCAACATTAGAACCTCAAAACTTTAACCTTCAGATCGCTCTGAAGAGTGCATTTTAGTTAAATAACTGAAACATTAGTAGATTGAGAAGCAGTTGTTTTCTGTGGGCTAGTTTGCTTCTGTTCTCAAAGTCCCAAATGCGAAGTTGAATGCCACATACAATACATAGTAGTGTGGTATATTTGTCTTCCAGTGCCTAACAACCTGTCAAAAATGACAACAGAAGAGTGGCCATTTATAAATATCTGTAAGGTTGTGCCTCATTTCAAGGTTAGATGAAATTGTTACAGGGAAATAATCAACTACCCACAATTCCTCAGGAGTATCTACAGTGACTCACAACAAATATTTTTACTGCTTTAGTTCTAAAATGCACACCAGAAAACATAGATGAGCATTAAATAGCTGTCCAGGTATGCAGTGCTGATATGTTGCGAAGGAAGCCAAGCATAATCTTCTTTAGCATGTGGAAGACTGTCACAAAACAAAAGTTGCCCTCCCCTTCAATTTACCATCTTAAAAGCAAAACAGCAAAGGGATACACTGTAGGATCTGACAAAACGCCATTCATGAGATACCTTGTCTGATCACACACACAAATCTAGTGGGAGTTTTATCTTCACCAGGCTCACAAGTCAGAGAAATCTTGAGAATAATCCTAGTACATATCCTCCAGGTGCAGCTGTAGTTAGCTGAGTGTTGTAAAACAAAATAAAAAGATGGGGAAATCAGAAACTGAAGATGCAGCAGAGTGAGTCAGCCTTTCCTGACTTCAGTGATACAGCTCTGTTTTAACACCTAATTCTTTACATGAAACTGCTGCATTGCCTAGGGGTTATATTATGACTGGGCACCCATAATTTCTAAGGAACAAGACCTACAATAAAAAAGTGAACATGAACACTGTGAATTTCCTTTTACTTCACAGGCAGTTACTCTGATACTTGTGGTTTGGGACTGCTCTTCACTTGGATTTTTACTTTAGAAAACATGCTGCATAATACAGATGCTATCTGATTATTTCTGATCCTCTGTCTCACCTGTTCAAGAGAACAGCACGTTAGCCTACATTTCCTTTCCCACACAGATATTTCTAGAGACTATCAACACATGAATATGTTGTCAGCTGAATGAACAGAAACCAAATTTCAGCAATGCACTCATGGTTCAGAACCTCAAAAGCAATGCACAGCAGAGTCTGAACCTGTAAACTAGAGAGACTTGATGGAGTTTTGTCCCTGATTATTTTTTTTCCAGGTATTATACATATGTGTACATACGTACATACATATATATACAGTCAAGGACATGTAAGAAAGTATCTCTAAGTAGAAGAAAACTTTAACATAGCAATGCATCTTGACACTTTTGTTCACTTTCTGAATCTTTATACCACCATTTATTATATTATTAAAACAATTTAAAACTGGGATTTCCACTGTTCTCTATAAAAGCAAAGACTTTTGTCACCACACCTTGGATATCTAAAGTTTTGGCATCTAATCTAAGCTGGACATACCTGTATAATCAATGCAGAGCTAGAGGAAAAAGCACACCCTGAATTTTAGGCATTCAAGATTAGATCCCTCTCTAAGGAAAAGAGCTACATCAGCGACATGACTTGGCCCCTGGTTAGTCATTTCTTTTGGGAGATTGCCCTCATGAGGATCTGACATTACCACAACGCTGAAACAGGCCCAAGAGAAGGTCAGCACTCTGTGACCATGTCTGCTCTAGGACTGATAATGTATGTGTATAACTAAACCAAGCTAAAACATATCCACTGATTTATACTCTACTGTAAAGCTGTCTTCTAAGATCTCAGACATTTGCCAGGGCTCAGCAGAGGAGTGACTTGCAGGTCCAAATATAACACTAAAGTCAGAGGAAGAAGCAAAAGGACATTTGAAAAACATGCTCCCCTAGCTATTATTACAGTTTTCAGAATGTTATTAGTTATGGCAGCTATTTAAACAGTGAATTTTCTCCTTCAAAGAAGAAAGAAACTTAGAAGACTCAGACAGACTTCCTAGATTTAAAATACATCACTGATTTATTTCCCTGTTGTAGACAATTCACTTTAATAAAGGGACACAGAAATAGTCTGAAGCTTATAAATCCTACTCTATAGCTGTAAAATAACATTTCCACATTTTTCTCTCGGTCTCTAAGAAAGAAATCTCATGTGTCCCATCTCTCTCCTCCTTAATTATTCATTTTTGCTACTCATGAACCTAGGAGATTTTTCCATAAAATAAATAAAATACAAAATAAATGCCAAACATAAAAAACTTCATTAAAACCTATTGAAATTGTTACCCCCCAGTGATTACTGTTATGAAAAATTGAATGATATTTTATAGTTTAACATTCCTCTCCTACAACAACTTTATTAGGATAAACCATAATTTGGCATTTTCTCATATTTTCAGTGTGAGTCATAATGCTGTTTAAGTGTAGTCTGTTGTATATCTAGCACCCAGCCACAGAGCAAATTAGTTTACAACCACTCCTACAGGTATGTTTGGACAATCTAACAGATTTTTAGGAGAGCTTCTCTGACAGCCAAGATCTGTCAAAGCGGGACTTTTTACATGTTTTTTTCAATACACTACTATTTAGTGTGATAGTTTTGAATGGGAGTTCCATGTGACCCACATGAGCTACAAGAAATGAGTATAATTTCCACGTGCAATTCAGACTATTCTAATTTAGTCCTGTTCTGACTTTCAACAAAAAATCCTCAATTGCTAAATGCCTATTACAGGGTGATAATCTGCCCTTCTACTCTGCTCTCGTGAGACCTCACTTGGAGTATTGTGCACAGTTCTGGCGTCCTCAACACAAAAAGGACATGGAACTGGTGGAACAAGTCCAGAGGAGGGCCACAAGGATGGTCAGGGGACTGGAGCACCTCCCGTATGAATATAGGCTGAGAAAGCTGGGGCTGTTCAGCCTGGAGAAGAGGAGGCTATGTGAAGACCTCAGAGCAGCCTTCCAGTATCTGAAGGGGGCCTGTAAGGATGCTGGGGAGAGACTCTTCATTAGGGACTGTAGTGGTAGAATAAGGAGTAATGGGTTCAAATTTAAACAGCGGAAGTTTAAGATAGGTATAATGAAGAAGTTCCTTACTGTGACGGTGGTGAGGCACGGGAATGGGTTGCCCAAGGAAGTTGTGAATGCTCCATCCCTGGCGGTGTTCAAGGCCAGGTTGGACAGAGCGTTGGGTGACATGGTTTAGTGTGAGGTGTCCCTGCTCATGGCAGGGGGGTTGGAACTTGATGATCTTAAGGTCCTTTCCAATCCTAACTATTCTATGATTCTTTGATTCTATGAGCTATTAATGGACGTCTTAATCCAAAGTAATTAAAAGATTTTTGGGTTTTGCTATTTCCAAAAATATCTTACTGATTCTGAACATTTTTTGTTAATTTCTATACCTAAAAACCAGTTGTTCTAGAGTATGGCATTTTTAAAGGCAATAGTACACAGTGGTCCTTCTGATATTTATTTATTTTTTTAAAGAAAAATAAAAATAACCCCACCAGTTTAAAAGTTCCTTCTTTAACATGTAGTTTTTAAGTCAAGTACAATATACCAACCCCTCTCTCATACCTAACCTCTCTTCTTCAGTTATTTTCCTCTATGCAAACTGTTTTTCAGACAATCCAGGAAAATGTAATGACAGTGATATTGTGACATTGAAAGAGGGTGAGAACTACATCCTGTCCTTAAATCAGTTAGCAGAAAATGCATCTAATGATGCAGGACAAAAACTGAAAATCAAGAAAGGCATGAGATTAGGCTGGTGAGCACTGTACTTGCACTGATGTTAGGTGAACACTCTAATTCCTCACTTTCTAGCTGCTTACATCCCATCCCATCACACCTTCTTCCCTAATATTAGGCAGAGTGCCTGCCTACACTCCATTCTTGCAATCCCCAAAGACCAGTTTCTAGGCTTGTGTGACAGCAAAGAGTAAAGAAGCCCTTGTGTTCATTTAAACTATACTATGAACAGGAGTGGCATAAGTAGGATGAAAGTTTAATTCTTTCCTCCGATGATTCCAATGACATGACATAACCTCTGCAGGATGCCTTTTGTCTTCTGCAACCCAGCTTTCTAGTATACTATGTATTGTTATGATGAGGAACAAACTATGCAAAAATATGGATTATTTACTTATCATAATGAGATTTTCTGGATTTTCCCATCCTCTGAAAGGGTAAACATAATCATGCAAACAATATTTTTCTTCTCCTGAGGTGGTTTTGAACCAAACCTCGAAGAAGAGAGATTTACACAGCCTTCATGCGCACAGCATGCAGCAGTGTAACAAAAAGGCACAATTTTACTCTTTCCCCTTCCTTATTTAAACTTGCGTCTTCTCTCAAATACAGTTATATTTGCTCTTAATATCTCTGACAGATGTACTGAGGTGAATGATGCAATTAAGAAACCAAAATTCCTATTTCTTCCAGATGCTTATTTTCTCAATATTCACTCACTGGAAATATATTTACTCTCACTGGAAATATATTTACTTTCCACTCTGCGGTGTCTAACAGTTAGCACACCTTCTGGGTTCTATTTCACAAAATTTCCACAGTTAATCTGACACATGCCAATGCATCTTAGATGAAAGTTTAGCAGCAGTAATCTTTCATTTCTATCAGCAGTAAATTTTCATACCATAAAAAAGCTGAGCAAATTTTTAAATAAGTATTTTATTTTAAAAAACTTTTCATTTTGCTGTTCATAGGTACAATACTTTCTGTTGTCTTCCTTTTAAAAATTTACTTTGGTTTTCCTTAGTCTTCCAGCTCACTGAAGGAATTTAATGATTATTTCAGTGTTTTCTATGATTCATTCTTTTCACTGAGATTGAATTACAGGATTAAATGCTTCATCCTTGCTCTCCTCTCATGAGAGACAAATATAATCCTGGGTTCAAATTCTGGACCCTAAAACTTCTGACCTTCCCAGCAACTTAGTCAATTTCCTATAACACCTGTCCCTCCTCTCACACACAGTCCTGGAGCACAGACTCGTCTGAAGCAATTCTAATACCTTACACCTAAAAATACAGTGACACAATGCACCCAAGATTTGTGTTGGTCTTAGCACAATGCTTTTCTTGGGCATATCATTTCCACAGCTCTGCATTCAAGCAGAATAACCCATGCATTCAGCTTTATACTTCAGTCATTCAAGGACACTTGAAACTGAAGGCAGAAGTATTTTGCAAAAAGAATTCTAAGTCTACTGTATTTGCTTGAGAACAATTTGGGTACAAGAGTTATACAAATCTATGGGGAAAAAAAGAACAAGACTGACTTGGCAGCTCCTGCCTCAGCCTACTCATCACTACAGACAGAATTCTTGCTCAGCCTGGTAAAAGAGAGCTGCACAAAGCAGACTGCTCTTTTATGATTTTCCTGCTTTCTGTCATCTAAACCCCCAAGCTAGCCTCCATTCTCCTATAAGTATAGGATGGATTTGCTCCCATTTAGGTGTAGAAGAGTTTTTTTCTTGGTCACAGTTAAATGGTACTTTCACACTTTCAAAGGGAAGGTCAAAATTTCTGTATTATACCTCTTCAAATTTCAAGAACTTTTCCTGACTTTCTGTGTATTTCAGCTCAACAAGGAGAAATCAAATCCAACTTTTACAACCAAACTTTTTTTAACATAGCAGAGTGACATTTGCAGAATGATATGCAGATATAAATGAATCTGTCACAGACCAAATTTCACTGGCTTCTGAATTGCAACATGAGACTCCATTTGAACAGTAGAAATAAAATTAGACCTTTACAATTTTATTCCGACATTATGACCTTGATACAGAAGAAGAATTACTAGGCAGATAAAAGGACAATATCCAAACTGAGTCCTCCTGCTAAAAGACTTCCCAAAAGTTCCAGAAGCTTTCCAACAGGTTGCAAGCTCTTTGTTATATGAATTCAGGGAATTATTCACACCTACACTGAAAGCTTGAGTTCCCACTTTGTGAAAGGAATGAGCTCTGAATGGTGATTCAGAGCACCTAAGAGAGATGCCTGAAACTGGACATTGTGGAAAATTCCCTGAGTTTTCAGTTAAGTTTGAAAAGCACTTAGTATTTTGCAAAGCTCCCATGAATAAATGATAAACATTTTTAAAACACTACAACAGTCCACATAAGCTATTTCATCAGTGATGATGACCTTGTGTATTTTTCTTTCATCTAAGTCTCTCACACCTCTGTGTGCATAGGCATGCTCATAAGCATGCATACATACACATGCTTTGCTGCTTTGGAGCAGCTGGTTTGTGCAGCTTAGGCTCAGATCAATTCCCTTACCTTCTGAAAAGATGAGACCCTTTTACAAATTTACATCAAGTCCTTTACAGTTGACTCGATGATCTTAAAGTTCTTTTCCAACCTAACTGATTCTATGATTCTAAATCTCTACGCCAGTGGAAGACTGCCCCAGTGAACCTTAAAATGGTAAATCCTCCTCAGAACAGAACTAAAAACTTTTGTTCAGAAAGAAACTTCATAAATTCCAACTCAAAACACAGAAAGGATTTTTCTCTTGATATTGCCCAGAATAGCTGACTATTTCTGAATGTTTCCTTGGCATTCACATGACCAAGGAACAGCTGTTCTAAAATACGACATTGTACAATCAATCACTTAAGACTGCTATAGAGTAAATTCAGTGAAGCCTGTCAGGAGATTAGGCCATAGTCTTTAGGCATAATCAGTAGAAAATTAATGCAGATGAAAATTAGATTAACATATCCCCTGAATGCTATAGAAATAATCTCAACATGGGATGTGATTTTCCAGACACAAACCTCCCAACCTGAGTACGTGAAATCCCCTGAGTTAGATAATGGTGGTGTGCAGAAGATACCAGCATACATACAGGGCTGGTATTCCATACTGCATGTATGGAATGTATATTGGAAAGCCTGAGGGGCAGTGCAGACAACCCTAAGACTAGTACTGGCATACATGGCCTCCATACATGAAACCAGATCTGGACTTTGAAGAATTTGCCTTAATCCTGCAATTGCAGTAATTTTACGTATCATCTGGGTACTGTTAAGGATCGAATTATAATGTGATATTTGACTCATTATATTTGACCTATAAAAAAGACATGATCTTAACATGTTGTATTTGGGGAAAATATAATGTCAGGGAAACTGTAAACTGTTCAGATTTTCTTTTTAATTATATTCTTGTTTGATAGTCCCAGACATTAATACAATTTTATGAGTGTTTCTCTGAGGAAAAAGACGGGGGAAAAGTTGTCATACCAGTGAAGAAAAATCTGCTTGGTTTCTTTGTCAAAGAAATCTGACTTCATGGTCTTAAACATAATCTTTGTACTAGTCATGACCTTCCAATATACTTCAAGATAATCCTACCATCTGAGCTGCAAAGCTGTTGGAAGTCCCCAACACATCTCCAACAATGCCTGCCAAATTCCAAGGCTGGAAACTTCAACTAGAAGGCACATTCAGAGCTTTCCTGAATATAAGATTTCACACTTTTGGAATAACTCTGTAGACTCTTGTTACCAGCATTAAATATTTATATAAATAGACAGAGAATGGCATTTCCTTAAAAGGTCTGATTTGTGCAAACTCACTCTGATATTTACCACTGAAATTTTGTAATAATTTTCCCATTTACAACTCCTATCCTACCAATCTGTACTGGAAGGATCCTCTTTAAAGACAGTGTAGCCAATACAGTCAATGAGAAAAATGTTTCCAGAAAGGGAGAAGGGTCTAGGGAGTGGGCACAGGCAGACAGAGCAACCCGATCAGTTTACTGATGGGTGGTACAGCATCCTGCTTCATGGTGTGTCATAGGAGTCTCCAGGTCACTAAACAATCCTTCTCTTCCTCCCTGATCACAATTGGATCTAACATTCATAGCTTTCCTTTTCTACTCTAAGGAAAAGTTTATTTAAGATATTATCTATGACATGATATACATTTAGGCAAATTAAAAACTCAGAATATAACTGTAAGCCCAGAAAATAATATCTTAAATTTGGAAATGTTAACAAAAATATACTACTATATGCTACATTAATTGAGCACTTAAGTTAATGAAACAACAATGAAAACTCTGATCAACAGATCCAAGAGAATGATACTATTAAACCAACACTAATTGAATAGAGATGGCCATCTAGAGGGGCTAACAGTTTCCTTCTTACTATTTTTATGGGTTTACTCAAAACTGTGGCATGCAAATGTAAGCACTGTGTTTCCCTCGCTGTAAGAATAAAGGAATTTATTGAATGCATTACTTGCTATACATAACAAACCAACAGGACTAATTTAAAACCAAGAATACAAAACTGGAAAAGCAGATATGATTCCCATATTAGGGAAATGTCAACATTTACTCATGATAGGAAAAGCAAAAGCAGTGTAAGCATACTCTCAGTGTTTTTTCAGTCCTAACATCTTAAAATATTATCCTAACAGAAAAAAAAAAAAAAAAAAAAAACAACAAAGGAAAGCTTAATCTTCCAAACCAGAATTTACCTAAAAAAAGCCAGCTATTGAAGGAAAGATAATATTACTAATAAATGAAAGGGATGAAAGGTTTAAAAGTTTTTTTATTTCAAACTATAAGATCAACCACGTAACTTTTACAAAAATATAACCTTTTGTGCAATCATCTCCTTTCCACTGCAACATAAAATCTGAATGCATTTAAGGAAAAGATCCAGAGTACACACACATGGAAATATAATAAAAAATTGACATTGGGATTGGAAGATCAGGCTCAAAATACAGAACTGCTAAACACTTCCCTTTTACTTGTCTTAGAAAAACATTGAGAAACCATAACACTTGGCAAGTATTTTTAAGTGGCCATGATAAAGGAAAATGCATGATACCTCGTTGCAACTTTCCAACTTCTCTATCTATGGCTGCCTCAAGGACAGCCAAGTTTCATCACCACAGTGGTGATGGAAATGGGGGCAAAAATGACAGCAGCCATTTGCAGCTGGCAGCACAGAGAAGAAATAGGCATAATTCTGCTATTGCCATGATTTCTGCAAACATGTCGCAGTGAACCATCTGAACCACTGGCATCTTGGCAATCAGAGAAATTATTTTCTTTTATACCCTGGCAGAATGCCAAGAAACGTTATCTACTGAATTCTAACAAATACTGTATTAACATTTTAGATTGCAGATACTGGCATGAAAGTGTTTGACTGTTCTATTTTATCTTCAAGCAAATGGCAATTTTGGGATCAGGTTCTGATCCTGATATAACTGAAACTTTCAATTACTGCCCAAGCTCGATAAGAACATCTAATATCTTTCTTCTCCATGTCTGCTAAAATAACTATCATCTTCCTTTGTTTCTATATTTAAACATTAATTACACTCAGAATTAAGTTACTGAAAGCTGCACACAAAGCATTCTCATTTAAGTGAATCTATTTCTGGGGTGAACTTCCACAAGAGATAAGATTATCCATGTTTGAGACATTTAGCAAATATGACCAAAAAGTTTGATGAAGCAAGACTGACAGTTCAACAGTAGTGGATGCCTCCATCTAATATTCTGACAGAAGCCACTGGCATCTTCCAGCCTCACCCGGTAGCTCTTAAGGAATCCACACACATCTGTGTGTTTGCAACTTCCCTCATCATTTTTCTTCTATCTATCCAGTAAAGAACATGGGAATACGCAGAACAATTCTTATATCCTTTGACAAGCACACACAAAGAGAAGGTGCATGTTGAACACATACAATTTCCCCAGATCCATTACCAAATATTATGGTACAGGCACTTCAAAAAGTGCAAACTAAAGAAAAAAACTCTAGGAATGTAGATATTAAACAATAAAATTATAGGCAATCCCCTAATTTTCCTGACTAGACAACATTATTTAGCTGCAATATGTTGTAGGTATTTACCCAGGTTTCTGAACACTGTTGTCAGTGACTTGAACATTCTTAATGCAAATAAAAAGATACCAGAGTAAGGGGCTGACAAAGCCCTTCTGAATGACTAAAAACTTCTAGTGTGATTCACCGCAGTAGAACCAGTTACATATATTCTGGAATGTTTCAGCTGAAGTTCAAGAACTTCTTTCATACAAAATGTAATAAGACCAAAGTCAGTCAGAGGTCTGTTGTGGATCTTTATTACAGAGTATCCTAAATCTAAGACTAATAATTCAAAGTCATTATTATAAACTAGACACAAACACATTTTAAAACAAAGAAAACTCAGTGATGCTGAGTAAAGTTGAACAGAAATGGAAGATCTTAAAAATCTACCCTTGGTGGGATGGAACCCTCTTTCTAAGTCTGCCCTCAGAGCTCATCCCTTTCCTTCCATAACCTCAAAAGGCTAGCTGTCTCTTCAACAGACTTCTAAATTTTCCCTCAGTCTTTGCTCCTGCTGTATATAGGCTTTATGACAGCTAGCATCTCTCCTTTTCTACCTGACCAGCCTTGTGCTCTGGAGGCTTTCTCCCAGCCCACTCAAGACAGTTTCATCTGGTCTATAGCAAGCAGTCAGCACAAGAAAAACAAGGTCTTCTGCTCTGCTGCTTCAGATTTAAACATACAGCAAACAGCAAATCAGGAAGACAAATACGCAGAACTAATCGTAAGTGCTCATAAGCACATCCACTTGGGCAACGCCTTTAGTAAACTTCAAGGTACATTTACCCACATCATAATATACAGTACTTCTGATAATAAAGTTTTGCCCTGGGAGTCTAAGGAGTGCAAGCCAGTACTGGACTTTAAATACTGATATCTGAACACGAAGTCACACATGCAGCAATAGATTTACACATACGCTACTAGATGAATATCGCTCAGTGGGTAACTGTAAGAAGAAAGTTTGGCTAGGAGAAAATCTATCGCAAGGATCAGAGGATCAATGGCATCTTTAAGTCATAATTCACAACACTAAGAGTTTGGAAAGCGTTCCACCAGATTCACCACCGTGCCTCAAGTCCCTCACACTGCCGTAGTGATGCAAAAGAACCCCAAATATTGAAAAGCCATTAAGATTTGGAATAGTCCTGACATGTCATCTATATGTAGAATGTAATACTGTTGCAAGTACAGAATAAATGAAAATTATTTGCTAGCTTTTGAAATGCATTTAATGGTTTTCACTATCTACATGTATGGTATAGTTAGCTGATTACTTGAAACTACTTTTAGAAATGGATTGCTTCTAACCTAATTTCTTTACATTTTGCTCTTTGGATGTATAATCTGGACACGCTTTTGTCCCTGGCCGTGGCAGAGGGGTTGGAAGTAGATGATCATTAAGGCCCCTGCCAACCCAAACCATTTTATGATGGCGAATGAAGTTTAGTTGATGAATGAAGTTTAGCTGGCAAATGAAGTTGCTAAGCCACTGTCCATCATATTTGAAAAATCATGGCAGTCAGGTGAAGTTCCCAATGAC
>JANHGB010019656.1:2483-13272 GCA_026283785.1 Coracopsis vasa
TGGAATCCCAGACTGGTTTGGGTTGGAAAGGACCTTAAGAGCATCCAGTTCCAACCCCTTCCACGGGCAGGGACACCTTCCACTAGAGCAGGTTGCTCAAGGCTCTGTCCAAGCATGCACCTTTAGGTGCGTTTTAACCTGGGAATGTTAAAACAGTGTCTCTGGTGAGTGGGTTTTGGTTTCTGCAAGCAATAAAGACGGTGCTGCTGCCCTAACATAGGTACCTTAAAACACAGGGCAGCTCTCCCTTCACCCCAGGGGGAACCAGGAACAGCAGGAACATGACGGTGTGCGGAAACTACTACGTTGTACCCATTTAAAAGAATAAAAAGCCTGAAATCCAGCAAATTACAGCCCGCTTTTGCAGCGCTATGCCCCAATCTGTACTCATTCAGAGCCAAAGCACCGCCTCCCGCCCCATCCCAGGCCCAAGATGGCGGCCGGCCTCTGGCACCGCCCTCTCGGACCAAACATGGCTGCGGGATGCTCCGTGGGCCCTCGGACTACAAGTCCCAGGAGCGAGCGGGCGGCCGGGGGGCGGGCTCGGCTGTCGCCGGTGCGGGGTAAGCGGCGTGGCGGCAGCTGCGGGCGGAGCTGGCGCTGTCCTGGAATGACCCCCTCTGGGGGCACCGGGGGTGTGTGGCGCCCAGAGCGGGTCTGCCCTGGGCTGGGCCCGCACCGGGGCCCGCCGGGAGGTAAACGGGTGCGGGGAGGGGGTGGGCGCTGGGCCTTGGACGGGCATTGCAGCCGCCTCGGCACCGCAGGGCACAGTGCGGGGGTACGCGGTGGCGGCCGGCCTTCATCCTCCTTCTCCTCCTCCTTCTCCAACCCCCGGAGGCCGAGGCGGTCTGTGCGGGGCTCCCTGTAGCTGGCGAGGCGCCGGCGGCGTTGGAACCGGCCTGATCGGGTGGCGGGGCCGGGGAGCGGCCTGTCCGCGGCGGAGCGGCCCTGCCGGGACGGTTGACAGTTCGAAGTGCCCGTAGAGCAGAGCGGGGCCGCGGTGCGGGGTTCCACTGCGGAAGGGACCCCGCTTCGGCGCTTCTCCGCGGAGCAGGCGGCTCCCAAAGGAAGCGGCGGCTCTTGCCTGTCTGCTCCATCCTATCGCCGAGGTGCCCTGGGCTGTGTTGTGCTTCTGTGTGCGTGGAGCTGTTTGTGGTGGGTGTTTGCGGACAAGCCGGGTTTTGCTGAACGCTGTATTTAGGCTGAAGGGCAGGGAGGAGGTTCTCGCTTTGGTTCAGCTTCAGGCGCACCAAGCTTCGGTGTCTTTTGTTTGTAAGCTCAAAATACGCCTTCCTTTTTAAACAATGAAGGAGCCGGGCAGAGCGATGCCACTCAGGCTTCCTTCCTGCTTTGTATTTGGTTTTGACACAGATATTCTTCTTTTCTGGAAACCAACCAACCAACCTTCCCCTTATTTTCATGGCTTTAATTGCTAAGCTGTGGCTTTCCCACCTGGAAATGAAATAAGAACCCAAACCTAGTCTTTAAGCTGTTGCAGAGATTCCATGAGAGTTAGTACCTCTGTTTCCATGTCCTGTTGGCATTGTGGCTTGATCCAAGTCAACAGCTTTTTAAACAACTTAAAGGAAAGTGGTTTCTGATTCCTTTCAAGTAGCTTTATTATCAAGTTAATGCTGCATGAAGGAATGACTTCTTGTAAAGGTCGTTCCAGTGAGCACTTGAAAGCTCTGAGAGTGAAATTCAGTAAGGCAGAAAATAAGTTGTAAGTAGTTATTCAGTTGGACAGAGCTTGGAAATGAAATGGCATTTGTAAATCTGAAGGGGAAGAATACACGATTGCTTCGTCAAGTCCCGCTTCGCGTATCATTTAGATGAAAGTTTAAATGTCTTGTATGTATCTGAAAAGGTTTGAATATCTTGTATGTGTCAACCTGTGGAGAAGGAGTATTTTGTGTAAGCCATGACCAGGATGACTTGAGTGTAGGTAATTCAATCTGTGCTTTCTTTGGCAGACCCCCCATGCTGGCCCGTCATGTGCAGAGGCTGGGCAGAGACTGCATCGCCCACTGGAATGGTTCTCAGATACTCACCGTGAGCAACCCGGTTTACAGCTGTATAAGATGGGCTGGACACTATCCCTGGGCCTCATTTCCGCTTCCCGTTCCAGCTGATTCCTCAGCAAACTGGAGACTCCCTCCATTTTTTGGACCTTGGAGACAGTTTCAGAACTGTAATTGGCAGCTTGATAACTTCATGCAAAGTTCTTGCTTCCACCTACCCAATCCCAGTATGAAATCTGAGGGAGAAGAACCATTGACAAAGAAGAGAAGACTCAGTGGCCACCAGGATACTTCAGCTCCTGAAAAAGAAGCAAACTTCTCTGATCAGAAGGAAGCGTTGTGTCTTTCTGTGGCACGGAATGAAGAAAAACATAGCAGCAAGAAAGGTAAAAGGTGCTCTTTGCTCGTTTTCCTTCTTTATCTGTAAAGCTAAACCCATCTAACAAGCTATAAGCAATCTTGCCTGCACCTTTTGAGTTACTGTTTTTCTTGGCTCCTTGGTCAAGAACACATCTGTCTTAAAAGCCTTACAGTTTATAATGCTGTTCGGTGTGTCACACTTGTGTCCTGTGCTGCCACACAGCCTGCCAGTGCTAGGTTCACTGTGACTGGAAGTAGAACACAGTTATGGAGGGGGTTGCCCTGCTGGGGATTCCTGAGTTTGGTTCAGACAACTCTCTCTCAGGTGTCTTTTGCCAGATCCTGTCTGTGAACTTGGGAATCTTACAGCAAAAAGATGTAGATAACTTGCTGCAGGGCTGAGCTGGGCTGGCAGTTGTATAGCTTCGTTCCTGGTACTGTACCTGAGGCTGTAAGCCCTGCTGGACCTCAGCTGGCTTCTTTCCAAGCCACTTGGTTCATGAATTTTGTAAGTGGAGAAATGCCTATCTGAAAAATAATTGGATACTTATTGATGGGCAGATATATTCTTATAAGCTTTCATACAATTATAATAAGTATGAAACTAGGAATGGCAGAAAGGCAAAACAAGCTTTTTTAGAAGTTGTTGGTAATTCTGAGGCTTACTCATGTTTGTAATTTCTCAGTCTCAAATCAGGTTCATTATCTGGTTTGGGACCCAGTTGCAGCTTATGTCTTGAGTTTTTCAGATTGTACACAGGCTGGAGGTGAACATGTTGTTTGATTCCTAACCCCTTCTTAGTCATGTATAGGGAGACCAAGATGCCCATGTCATATTCTAAGGGTGTATCTCAGACTGACATACCTCATCTCCACTGAGGAGGTAGTGGCAGAAGGCAGCGTAACACTATGTCAACAGACTGGGTTTGGCTTACCAGTTTGGCAGCGTTTCTAAAGGGAGCAGCAGGGTGGCGTAGTCTGACCACAACCATTTCCGTAGGACATACCAAAGCAGTTTGAAATCCAGGGCATCTGATGATTTTGTGCTGTGTTTTGGGCTGGGGTTGGTTTGGTTTGGTTTTTACTGATGCTTATATAAAGTTCATCTTGGACCATGGTCTAAAGCACTGCTAATCAAATAAGCTTTTAGAATTGATTAAGACAAACAGCTGTCAGTAGCATGATGTCTAAGAGCAGTAAGAATTCATACAGTGTATTACATAATTTTTTCTGCTTCATGCTCTGTTAACAGGAACCATCAAAAGACACTGGGAATATTTTTGCCAGCACAGCAGAACAACGAAAATCATTGAAAATAAAGAAACTGACCAAAGCAGTACAGAAAGTGAGGCAAAATTTGATTTTACAGTCATGTCCTACAATATCCTCTCACAGAATCTGTTGGAAGATAACTCCCACCTGTACAGACACTGCAGGCAACGACTGTTAATCTGGACGTACAGATTTCCCAACATTCTACAAGAAATCAAACAGCTGGATGCAGATGTGAGTAGACAATGAGCATGTGGACATTTCTTTAAGACTGATAAACTGCAGCAGCAAATTGTTGCTGTTCTTTTTGATGGGTGGGTTGTCCAGTGAATCCAACTGAGCTATTAGTTAAGTCATGCTTAACGCTAGTTTTGATTTATGCTTGTGCAATTAGTGTATTCTGTGCAATCTGAACTTGGAGCAAAGGCAAACTCTACAGTACATACCATTCATAGTTATCTTTTTTGTCTATAATTCCTGGAATGGTCTTTTTGGCATGACTTTGTTACTCTTCAGGAACTCAGTCCTTTGTCAGAGTCCCAGGGTGGTTGTAAATCAGTACTGCAGTGTACAGACAGAAGGCTCTAAGATGCCCAGAACTCTCTTAATGGAGTATTTTGAGGTTGATCTTTGGTTCAGGAACCTTGTTGTCCACTCTGTACTTAATGGAAAGTGTGCCCTTGGCCTCTTCATCCCACTGCTGTGGCATTTAGCCCTTCCCTAAACTGCTGGGAATGTATTAGCAGGTGACTACTTGATTAAATTGAATTTCACATCTGAAAATGTGCAGCTGGCTGAGAGACGGTGGGAGGAATTGGGGCCCTCTTCCCGATCTTAAGGAGCACTTTCTATAGGAGACTGAATCCTATTGTGGAATTATGAAGGCA
This sequence comes from Coracopsis vasa, assembly GCA_026283785.1. Taxonomy (NCBI): domain Eukaryota; kingdom Metazoa; phylum Chordata; class Aves; order Psittaciformes; family Psittacidae; genus Coracopsis; species Coracopsis vasa. The sequence goes on from JANHGB010019656.1 coordinate 7,024, forward strand.
AAAAGCCTGTGAATTATTATACAGTGTCCAACAGAGGTGATGTTGTAATATTTTGGTATACTTACTAGTCTTTTAATTGTGAACTTTTGCTTCAGGTACTCTGTTTACAAGAAGTCCAAGAAGACCACTATAGAACAGAGATCAAGTCAAGTTTGGAATCCCTGGGTATGATGAAACTTCTATGACCAGTGTGTTGTCTTCCCTCCCGTCCCAGTAACTATTTTCCTCAAAAACCTTAGTTTAATAGAATCAAGTTTGCCTCCATCGCATGCAACAATGTTGTGTACCCCCTTTATAAATTCACTAAGTGCTCTCTTGAAACTACCTTAGTGTTTTCTATCAGAATTCCTGTTGGATAGGTCTTTTTTCTAGGATATGTTTTTCTGGCTTGAAATCTTCTAAATATCAGCACTAAACCATGGTTGGTTTATATTAACTTGTTTTTATACAGTACTGTCTAAATAGCACTGTCTTACCACTCTCCTGTGTGAATTTATGGAAGGAACATGTTGCTAAGGATGTGATTCCATGGTGGTTTAAAGTGATCTAAATCTTTTGTGCTCTACATCTCCTTCCAGTCCCAGGCCCCCCTTGCTTCCTGGCACAGGTTCTTGTCTGATGCCAGGAGTAGCTAGTTCAAGGAGCAGCACTGGATTGATACTCTTTCCTTCTTAGTTTGAGGTAGTCTAGCTCCTAGAACTGAATGTAAAGAAGGTAGAGTAATGGTAGTACTGATTTCTATCCACCTGAAATGTGGAACAACACTGTAAGGCCAGGCTTGTCTGGGCAGCTGAGCTTCCTGCTGCTGTACATGGAGATTTGGAGCTTGCTGTAGCTCTTCTTCCCCTCCCTAGCTCTCAGATGCATGTTCTCCCCTTCTCCTGGACTAGTTCTGGCACTCACTAGACTTTTACCCTGGTGAAATCCAGCAATCCAGCAGAATACTATCCAGACTAATTCTGTTTTCCTGGATTAGTTTCTGTTGATACACTGAGTTAGCAGTGAGTGCCACAACAAGTGGCAGGAACACGTGGCCTGGAGCTACATAATTGTGTAAATATGTTTGAGACCTTTATGTTTGAGACCTTTGTTCTACAAATCCTTTTAAGCTTATGATTTATGACTCACAATGATTATTGCTTTTGATTGGAACACTTCACTGGTGTTACTCCTAAACCATTGTGGTAACATCCAGGAAAAAAATACACAAGTCCACTTTTATGTGACTTGTGGGGCTTTTTTCTTGGTTTGGTGGGTTTTTTCCTCCACATGAGGAGAGAATCATAGAATCACAGACTGGTTTGGGTTGGAAAGGACCTTAAGATCGTCCAGTTCCAACCCTCCTGCCATGGGCAGGGACACCTCACACTAGACCATGGTGACCAAGGCTTTGTCTAGCCTGGCCTGGAACACTGCCAGGGATGGAGCATGGTATCTTAAACAGATGCTGACACATCACAGAAGATACTAGAACAGGTTTCCCATAGTATCTAAATTGAAGCTAGAGAGGGCAAAAAGGTTTTTATTATTTCTTGAGATAATCTCTATTTGTACAATGATATTTTATGTTTGTCATTGCCTCTCTTGCAGGGTATCACTGTGAGTATAAAATGAGGACAGGGAGGAAACCTGATGGCTGTGCTATTTGCTTCAAAACTTCCAAATTTAGCCTGATTTCATCAAACCCCGTGGAATTCTTTCGCCATGATATTCCACTCTTGGACAGGGACAATGTGGGATTGGTGTTGCTTTTGCAGCCTAGATTTCACTGTAAAACTAATGCTGCAATCTGTATAGCCAATACACATCTGCTGTATAACCCAAGGCGTGGGGACATCAAGCTGACCCAACTTGCAATCCTCCTGGCAGAGATTGCTAACGTTGCTGCTCAGAAGGATGGTACCTTCTGTCCAATTATCATCTGTGGTGACTTCAATTCTGTTCCTGGTTCTCCATTGTACAGATTTATAAAGGAAGGGAAGTTAAATTATGAAGGCCTCGCCATAGGAAAGGTAGGCTATGCTTTTCACTTCTCACAAGTAAAGGTGCATGCTGATTAAAAGTATTAGAGGATGTTTGTATCACTGTGTTTAAGCATTGCAGTCTTTAAATAGGATAAAATAAGTGCTTAAGCAAACACCTACTGTGCACTCCATTGAAAGATGACTCTTGGTTTAGATAATCTTTGAATTACAGTAGCTAGAATAATTGTAAAAGCAAAAATGCAGTTAGATGCTGAATCTAAACTGTTTCAGGTTAGATGGGTTTTGTTGTAACCTCTTGTTATGTAGCTGTTGGATGTGTCAAATGCTATTTAATAGAAAGCAACTGGAGTACATACAATGAGAAAACATGGGGGAAAATAGCCCCACTGGTGTCTGTTACTAGTGAGTAGTTGTTTCAAGCCCTGCTTCAACTTGACTTGCTTCCAGAATAAGCATTGTGAAGAAGAAGTGTCTGCTGGGGAGCTGTGTATACTCAGTCCTGTTACATTGATAAGTGTTCTTGGTAGTATCTCAGCTTAGTGTCACAAGAACTGGCTTGGAAAATCAGGTAGCTGCAAAAACAAAGGGGGTGTACATAAGGGATGTTGTTACTTTGACAAGCCATTATAAAAGACTTATTCTAAGGGGCTGTGGGTTTTCTTTGCCTTAAACTTTAATTAAAAAGTCTGCTCGTTTCATGTTGTTTTTCTTAGGTCTCTGGACAAGAACAGTTTCCAAGGGGCCAAAGAATTTTATCTATTCCAATCTGGCCCCCAAAATTGGGTATTTCACAAAACTGTGTGTATGAAATAAAACAGCAACAAAAAGAAGCAAATGCAGGTCAGTTGCTGGGTTGATGAATTTTGTGGACCTTTGAAAACATCATTTGGGTAGCACTGAAAAACATGTTCTATTCTAGTGGAGGGGGAAAGCAGTGAGTCTTTAGCTTGCCAAACTTCCCTGTTGGGCTCATTTGAGTGTCAAGTTATTGGCTCACATAAGCATTTGCAAATTTGAGTCTTTAGAAGGTAATAGTTAGAAAATGCCATTCAGGAGCTGGTGCATATTCTTTAAACTACTGTGATTGAATCATGAAAGTCAGTTGTGCTGTGACTTGGAAAAGAGAGATGGAAGAATGCAGCACACGTATGTAGTGTGAACCCACATTCTGCTTAAGTGGTTATGTATCACAGTGAAGGCACTTCATGGAACAAGTGGGAAGAGCAAGTGATTCCTTCCTTACTACATCTTTCATCCACCCATTTTAAATGAATGGGACATAATTTGGAAGTCTTTGGAGAGCATATTACAAATGGAACAGAAGAATTTAATCCAGTTTGTATCTTGCCTGCTGCAAAGATACTTGTCTCTAGCTTTTCTTTTCTATAGCTCTTCAATATTGGTCTTGCTTACATCCTGTTTTTAAATGCAAATTGAATGTCTTTTTGTTTTACAGGAGAAAAATTGGAAGCAGGAAAACTGGACAATGCTCAGGAGATCGTAATAGCATCTGAAAAGTATGTGTTGGGGGATAAAAGATGGAATTCATAGTTTGGGGAGTTTGTTCTTAGACCAGACTTGTTTCTGATTCCAGATGTGGGTAGAAGATGCTCACCCAACCCAGTCTGGGTTAAAAATCATCATCCATTTAAACATGCAAAGGCTGATCAGGCAGCAAAGGACTAGAACTGGAATTAATGGAGTGTAGGTTCTTACAGGAACCTGCAGATACTATTTCAGAATGCAGAGGCAAGGTGCCAGTGCTGTTTAGGGGGCACTTTCTGTCTGCTTATTAGAAACTGCCTTTGACATTTTTGGTTACTTCTTGACATAAACAGAACATTTGCTCTGCAGTGACATTGTAGGAAAGCTGTCAACTTCTTTATTGCTCATTCTTTCCAGGAAAGACAAGAAAATAAGGTTCTTTTCTTTGATTCCTGTTTAGGGTGTCTTCAAAACTGCAGCACCATTTTAAGTTGTCTTCAGTCTATTCTCATTACTTTCCTGAAACTGGGATCCCAGAAGTAACAACTTGTCACTCCCGAAGTGCTGTCACCGTGGATTACATTTTCTATTCTGCAGCAAACGATGATGCTGCTGCCCAGCCAGGTAAAGAAACAACTTTCTAATTGTTTCCAACAAGTGCTAAACGGGAGCATTTGGATGCTGTTCCAAGGGAAATGCAGTGATAATTCAATCCATATGAATTACCTCAGAGGTTTGTGGTAGTGCTTTGAGTGTCAGCTGCTATCTGAGAAATGAGGCTGGGCTTGTGATCTCACCACAGTTGGGCTTGTAGTGCCACGCAGGACAGGCTTTTCCATGTAACTGACCCTTGCTGTAGTTGCAATCTCAGCATGGAGGAAAGACCGGAGGCCCCAGAAAAGCAGCAGTGTAAGTAGCACCTGAGAATTACTGCTGTCAGTAACTCCTGCAGGATGGTGGTGAGTGAACCTACAGCAAAGCACTGTTTCCAAACACATCCAGTCACGGAAACGGTGAACAGCAGTTTAGGATGTGCATTAAAAGGGTTTCTTAGTTACTTCTCAGATAGTCTTGATGTAACGTCTGTCAAGTAGATGACCCCTGTGCTCTCTTGCTCTGAGAGCAGTCGCTTGCCCGTGCCGTTGTCACACTCTTGATTGTAGTTGCAGCTAGAACTCACCAGATGGTGCAAGAAAGACACGGTACCTCTGCGGGTGTATTTCTTGATGGGTAACACATCCATCCTTTACTGCTTTGTGCTCTTACCGTGGATACTTCCCAGCAGTGTGCTTCCCATGTCATCAGTAGTTCTGTGTTTTATGCAATCATCAAAGGTCACCGCACAGTGCGGTGCTATCAGATTAATGGCTTTGCAGAACTTGGAACAAAGCAACCTGGATTCTACTCCTGCTCCCACTTGTAGATTGCAACTGATTTTTATAACTGAACATTGTTTCTAATATGTGAAACCAAAATACCCCTTTCATTTCTCATGCATTGAGACTAGATTGTTACAATTCAGTGCGTCAATGCACAGAAGTCTCATTTGTCTTAACATGCACAGTAAGTACTACCTTAATGTAAAATACCACATACAAAAGCTTCACAATACAGAAATAAAAGCTTTGACTGAAAAAAGGGGATATGAGAAGTACCGAAATGACTCCTGAATCCTGTGTCATTTCAGAGTGCATCCTGTGTACCATTTAATCTTAATTCACTTGCTTATCTATTTTTGTTGCACCACCATTGCCCCAGCAGAGCTATAGCACTACTTCCTTTCTGCACTTGCTTTTCAAATAGATTCTTCACCCCACATCACAGTACAGAATGGGACAAACCTGGAATTCTCAAACTGGGTTAAACTGGTGTAGTTCTTATTCATTAGTTCTTTGAAACTAAGTAATAGTGGTTGCAGAGTGCTCTGAGCTGACATTCATCACTGCATGCAGGCCAAGCTCTTTGCAGCAACAGACTGCTCCTTTGTAGACATGCAGGTGCTGTGCCAGATGATAAATTTGGCTCGAGGACGTGTGTGCTCTAAAGCTACCGAGGCATCTTCGCAGTGGAAGAGCTTTTCTTCAGAGCAGCAATAAACAGCTGCTGGGTTGTTAGAGGGCTGCAAAGCTGGCAGGTGCCAAAGGAGTGAAGCTGTTGAACGATGTGAGGAGTTGAACAGTTGCTGGATAATCCTTTAAAATGTGCCTGCTGGTAAGTACCAGCTTCAGCCAGGAAGCCATGGAATTGCTGATCACTTCCATACAGAAAGTATTTTTGTCAAAGTTACAGCTGCTGTTCGTGCTGGCCCTGAAAGCACTCAACCTGCTCAGCATCATCCCCGTGCTCTGCAGGCAACAGCTAGGGTTGCTGACCAGTTGGCTCACCCAAGTAGATAGATTAAGAAGTCTAAAAGTTTGATGCATCATGGAAGGATCTTGTTCTCAATGGAATTGCTTGAGTTGGAGAAAACTTATGATGGTTTTCTGCTCGGTTTTGGGGGTTGGTTTTTGTTGTTGGCTGGTTTTTAGAATCATAGAATCAACCAGGTTGGAAAAGACCTTTAAGATCAAGTTCCCCAGCACTGCCAAGGCCACCACTGAGTTTTCTTCTTTAATGAGGGGGACAAATATTTTAAGTGTGGTGTGTAATAATAAAGGTTGGGCAGGGACAGGTGACATTAGAGTAGGGGTCTGCTACAGGCCCCCTGACCAGGAAGACTGAGCAAATGAGGTCCTCTATAGACAGATAGGAGCAGCTTCATGTTCACAAGCCCTGGTCT